>WNWK01016787.1:0-2500 GCA_009830355.1 Cherax destructor
CGTGAAGCGTTGGCAAAGCGAAGCAATGCTAGATAGCAAGCTATCTAGATACAAGACTAGCTCCTGCACGAACTTCAACTCTAGGCTCAACTCGTGCTCTTAAGTCTACAAATTCAGCTCCGGGACAGGCTACCCATGTTACAACCTCAGGTTCAATGGCCTGTTAACCTGAGTGTAAAAGGGAGCTTGGAGCAAAGAAACACAGTAGAAGATGTATTGAAATTGTATTTCCTTCAAAAATCAGTTAGATTAATTCCAGACTTTTGTCTTTTCCTTCACCAAGTAATTGTGATTATATAAGACTTTTGTCTTTTCCTTCACCAAGTATAACAAAGTGCTGTTTACACATATGTACACTATATACAAAGGAGTAGTGTTTAGTGCACGCCACAGTTGTCTAGGCTAAGCAGCAGCCAAAAGACAGACAACTTTCCACAACCAGCTCTATGCAGGAATTCCAATGACAAACCGCGAGTGGTATCCACGTCACCTTTGTCATTGTTAAACTCGCATTTTAATTGGCTGAACCGAGTCGTTGATTTGATGATGGAGCCCCATCACCAAACCCTTAACGATGGTTCGCTGGTTGGAGGGGAGCCTATGTGGGTGTGTTTAACATGCTCCGAATAAAGATTACATACTCTTTGCATGCAACAGTTACCATGCAAGATAAAAAAAAAAAAGGGGGAGTCATAAGAGAAAAAAGCATAATTCTAAATTGTGTAAGTAAGTCATGAACTGCTGGGATCATTGCACTTGACAAGTGAGGGAATGATGTAAGCTGATGCTGGTGAGAAAGACACTTCCAGTGGAAACCTCTTATTATTTACAATGTTTCATTCAGAATTGGACTTTGAGTATACTTAAACACACAGATACATTTTATTCTGCAAGAATGTTTCTCTTTGTTCACATTAACTTTAATTAATATTTTTAGAATGAAGAATATGATGAAGTATTTGAAGCCAGCCTACATTGGGAGCGCACTGAGGATGTGAGCTGTGTTCCTGGGTTTATCAACAAGTTACTAGATTGCCCATCTCTCCATACACTGAATTCCTCCTTGAATTGTTCAATGAGTTCAACCTCATCATTCCTCTCTCGTTCAAACTCTACCAGGAGGAAGAGTAAGTTTTTTTTTTTTTTTTTTTTTTTTTTTTTATTACATATTATTATAAGTATTTTCAACATTTTTTATTTGTACTTTATTGTACAATCTTGTGGAAGACAACCAGTCTTTTTCTTTTAAGGTGGCATTTATAAAATTGTATTTAATTAGTAGTTTATGCTCTACCTACTACATTTAATGCTTAAAATGCAGTAATCCATACAAATTTGTGGTATCCATATTTGTATAATCCACAGATTCACTAATTTTCTTATGGATCTCTCTAATAATTTTTTAAATTTACATTATTTTATAGTACTCATTTTGTTTAGGCACAGTGCAACAATACCAACTAGCAACTAGCTTAAGAATTTTATTGAAAATATGCTCACCAGATTTACCAAATGCAAATCTCTCTTATTTCTGGACCCACTGTTCATAGACACCAACATGTAAACATTTATGACACTTCATCTAGTACCCTAGCCATAAACCTAGGTATTCCCCAAGGTAGTATTTGGGGCTTGCCCCATCTTTTTTAACAGTGAAATTTAATACCCATATTCATCACATTAGTGAAAGTCTCCAAGATAGTAGGTATTTTTTTTTTTTTTCAACAAGTTGGCCGTCTCCCACCAAGGCAGGGTGACCCAAAAAGAAAGAAAATCCCCAAAAAGAAAATACTTTCATCATCATTCAACACTTTCACCTCACTCATACATAATCACTGTCTTTGCAGAGGTGCTCAGATACGACAGCTGAGAATAAGTCCCTCCCAGCTGTCACTATCCCAGACTCCTTCTTTAAAGTGCAGGCATTGTACTTCCCATTTCCAGGACTCAAGTCCAACTAAATCAATTAACTGGTTTCCCTGAATCCCTTCACAAAATGTTACCCTGCTCACACTCCAACAGCTCATCAGGTCCCAAAAACCATTCGTCTCCATTCACTCCTATCTAACACGCTCACACATGCTTGCTGGAAGTCCAAGCCCCTCGCCCACAAAACAAACCCCTACCCCAATTTCCTTCCCCTACAGATTTATACGCTCTCCAAGTCATTCTACTTTGATCCATTCTCTCTAAATCACCAAACCACCTCAACAACCCCTCTTCAACCCTCTGACAAATACTTTTAGTAACTCCACACCTTCTCCTAATTTCCACATTCCGAATTTTCTGCATAATATTTACACCACACATTGCCCTTAGACAGGACATCTCCACTGCCTCCAGCCTCCTCCTCGCTGCAGCATTTGCAACCCATGCTTCACACCCATATAAGAGTGTTGGTACCACTATACTTTCGTACATTCCCTTCTTTGCCTCCATGGATAACGTTTTTTTTGTCTCCAGAGATACCTCAACGCACCACTCACCTTTTTTTCTTCAT
>WNWK01016787.1:7500-44038 GCA_009830355.1 Cherax destructor
TTAGGCCTACATATGAGAGAATAGGTCTGTGTGGTAAGTGTGCACTACAGTGGAACCCCGATTTTCGAACATAATCCGTTCCAGGAGCTTGTTCTAAATTCGAAATGTTCGAAAAGCGAATCAATATTTCCTATAAGAAATAATGTAAATACAATTAATTCGTTCCTGCTGTGAGGAGGCATGACAAAATAGTTCTTCACTATGACGCTATTATCAACTCGACAGCTTATTTATCTATCACAATTCATCTAATATGACATAATAAACAATATAAATAACATAAAAACCTGATATACACTCTAGAATGAATAAAATATGCATGTCATTATGAATGTGGTGGCAGGGGAGGACGGTGGTGGCGGGCATTCTTGGTCCAGCTATGAAAACATCTTCCCATTCTTTCCTCCTTCAGACGTGTTAGTACAGTGGTCCCTCGGTTTTCGCCGAAAATTCGTTCCAGAATGCTGCTCAAGTGCCATTACCGAACGAATTTACTTCCTTAAGAAATAATGTCACGTAGGTTAGTCTATTTCAGACCCCCAAAAATACACTTGCAACAGCACTTACCAAAATACACTTACATAAATGTTCGAGTTTGGAGATGCACGAAAACCGAGGGACCACTGTATAAGAGAAAACGGAGTTTGTAATTCTAACTGCAGTAGATCACTTCTTTCATAAGAAAACTATAATGTACAAATGAACAGGTGTACGTACACCATTTACACACCTTGCAGAAGATAGGCAGAGCGGCTTATGCTGTCAGGAGTTAATTTTGTTTCGTCCTTTTTCTATTGCTTAATCGCTACACTCTTAATGGTACATTTCGTCACTAAACTTAACTGCTTTAACCTCCACAACTTGTGCCTGTGCTGGAGTGCAGGAACACATTAAAATCACTAAGAGTGTGTTATTAGTCTTGAAGATGCCATAATAATAACACAATACTCACTCTGAGGCGCATTAATAATGATAATAATAACACAATAATAATCACCGAGGCATATAAAACATTAATATAGACATTTTTGCTTAATCCATTTATGATAATTTTTCAAAATTATATAATAAACACGCTACATAACATATAACCTAACATAAATATGAGATGTTTTTCCAGTCGGCTTGACGGAATGAACAGAATTCATTCATGTCCAGGCTGGTAACAACAACAACAACATCTGGTTTGTTTACAAAACTCCCAAACCTTCTACACTCTCATTCTCTCTCGTTTATTCATTTAATCTTGTTTACTCACCTCTCACTCTACATTAAGACTGCCTCTCACCACCACTGCCTCTCACCACCACTGCCTCAACCAATGAACAAGCTCCAAACACAATTAATTGTGAAATGTTTGGAAGAGCAAGCGCCTGGGCGGACAAGTCTGGTACGCACTTCTTCGATTGGCGGGACATGTTCTATTAGCGGGACAAAATTTGTTCTAAAAAAAGTGTTCGATTTTCAATTTGTTCGATTGCCGAGGTGTTTGATTTCCGGGGTTCCACTGTATATAAAAAAATCCTGCAGCACTCAGTGCATAATGAAAAAAAAAACGGCGACCGTGTTTTTGGTGTAAAACAGAGACTTTGCGGTGTATTTTCCTATGGTTTTTATGGTTGTATTCTTTGTTTTTTGGTCTCATTTGATAGAATGGAAGATATGTTACAGGGATATGATTTTGATTGGTTTCAAAACGGAAAGTACATTGAAACTGAACTCAAAGCAGCGGAAATGTTAAATTTTTGCTGATGTTCAACAGTAAACAAATCACGTCATGCAACCAATATGTGTCCAACTGGCCGGTCTAATATGCGGTCAGAAAAATCAAGGAATCCTTCAGGATTGAATTCTAGCTTCCATGGGTAGTGGAGAAAGTCATAATATTGAAGCTCATAGATATGTCACAAGTAACCTAAAACCTTTTTATTGTTTCTTTTTATTCAACTTTTAGGTAGCATGTTGTATGTAGGAGAACGTTGCGCAAGTAACAGTGAGAGCAGTGCGTGTCATGGTTCAGTAACAGTAGCGGCAGCAATCCACTGGGCCCTTACAAATTTGCCCCAGTCTTATACTTCATGTTCCCCACTTACTACTGCTTTAAATGCTGTTGCTGACTTGCATGAGGCTACACAGGTAAGTGTTCACAACATTATTAACGTTTTTCAGTGTTTTCTTCCTTTTTCATAGTGATTTCTTCATCTTGCATTTGTTGGTAAAGAGTACTCTTCCTGGAAGGGATTATTGTCTTGTCGTGTGAGTGATAAAACAGAAGTCTGTCCAGTGTCTTGTTCTCTTGCAGGTTTGCTGATTTTCCTTATCTTGTGATAGAATTATTACTTGAAGATGATTTATGTTTATTGAAAACCAGGCATACACACCTCACCCACAGCCACATAGGCAAAATCCAAATTAAAAACAAACTCTAGAATTTATGTACTACCAACATTAGGTTCATACTCTGAGAAAAAATGAGCAGAACTTTAAAAGAGGAGTATAAATCAGTGTTCAGCAATCCACTGAACAACAGGACGGTAAAGGATTCAGAAAATGTCTTGCCTCTGCCTACATGACAAATCATATATTAGACATAAGCCCAAATCTTCTAGAATTTGAAAGGTAATTAGAAATCATGCTCACACATGTAATACCAGGGCCAGATTCATGAAACATACTCATGACTGTGTAAAGAAAAGCAAACTGCCACTATAATGAGCAATCAGCAAACTTTGGAGGAAGACCCTATTTTTTTTTTTTTTTCAACAAGTCGGCCGTCTCCCACTGAGGCAGGGTGACCCAAAAAGAAAGAAAATCCCCAAATAGAAAATACTTTCATCATCATTCAACACTTTCACCTCACTCATACATAATCACTGTCTTTGCAGAGGCGCTCAGATACGACAGCTGAGAATAAGTCCCTCCCAACTATCACTATCCCAGATCCCTCCTTTAAAGTACAGGCATTGTACTTCCCATTTCCAGGACTCAAGTCCAACTAAATCAATTAACTGGTTTCCCTGAATCCCTTCACAAAATATTACCCTGCTCACACTCCAACAGCTCGTCAGGTCCCAAAAACTATTTGTCTCCATTCACTCCTATCTAACACGCTCACACATGCTTGCTGGAAGTCCAAGCCCCTCGCCCACAAAACCTCCTTTACCCCCGCCCCCCAACCTTTTCGAGGACAACCCCTACCCCGCCTTCCTTCCCCTACAGATTTATACGCTCTCCAAGTCATTCTACTTTGATCCATTCTCTCTAAATGACCAAACCACCTCAATAACCCCTCTTCAGCCCTCTGACAAATACTTTTAGTAACCACACCTCCTCCTAATTTCCACACTCCGAATTTTCTGCATAATATTTACACCACACATTGCCCTTAGACAAGACATCTCCACTGCCTCCAGCCACCTCCTTGCTGCAGCATTTGCAACCCATGCTTCACACCCATATAAGAGTGTTGGTACCACTATACTTTCGTACATTCCCTTCTTTGCCTCCATGGATAACGTTTTTTGTCTTCACAGATACCTCAACGCACCACTCACCTTTTTTCCTTCATTAATTCTATGGTTAACCTCATCCTTCATAAACCCATTTATAAACTTATTCCCCTATAATTCATACAATCTCTTTTATCCCCCTTCCCTTTATATAAAGGAAATAGACATGCTCGCTGCCAATCCCTAGGTACCTTTCCCTCTCATACATTTATTAAACAAAAATACCAACCACTCCAACATTATATCCCCCCCAGCTTTTAACATTTCTGTCATGATCCCGTCAGTTCCAGCTGCTTTACCCCCTTTCATACTACGTGATGCCTCACGCACCTCCCCCACACTCACATCCTGCTCTTCTTCACTCCTAAACGATGTTATACCTCCCTGGCCAGTGCATGAAATTACCACCTCCCTTTTTTCATCGACATTTAAAAGTTCTTTAAAATATTCCCGCCATCTACCCAGTACCTCCAGCTCCCCTTCTACTAACTCCCCTACTCTGTTTTTAACTGACAAATCCATTCGTTCCCTAGGCTTTCTTAACTTGTTTATCTCACTCCAAATTTTTTTTCTTGTTTTCAGCAAAATTTCTTAACAGAGCCTCTCCCACTCTTTCATCTGCTCTCCTTTTGCACTCTCTTCACCTTTCTTTTACTCTCCATTTACTCTGCTCTTATATTAACACTTCTGTTTTGTAAAAACAGAAGACCCTATATTTGGGTCAAATCTCAGAGGTCATAGGAAGTGCAGACATAGCTCCTTTGCATGAAGGAGACAGTACAGCCCTGCCAAGAAAAATACAGGCTGCAATGAAATACTGACTGGTTAGGAAGATGGGTTGCATGAGAGGGGTGAAGAGTCATCGCATGGGCCAGGAATTATTTCAGTTTGGTACTAGGTTACACACAATACAAAATTGATGTTTGAAGGCCTGTACAGTAGAAATGTTTAATTTAACCCTTTGACTGTTTCGGTCGTATATATACGTCTTACGAGCCACTGTTTCGGACGTATCTATACGCCTAAATTCTAGCGGCCTCAAATCAAACAGGAGAAAGCTGGTAGGCCTACATGTGAGAGAATGGGTCTGTGTGGTCAGTGTGCGCAGTATAAAAAAAATCGGGCAGCCAGTGGTGCATTGTGGGAACGCCATTTCAGTAGTCCTTGTTCAGCATGCCTAGCGGTAAGAATTATCTGACTCCTTGGCGCATCTGGGACTGTTCTCATTCTCAATGATAGTTCTAACACAGATGGAAGTGTCTCTGAAGATGAATTTCATGGTTTTGAGGAGTTTGTGACCGAAAGCAATGCCCAGGATACCAGAAGGAAGGAAGAAAGAAAGAAAGAAAGTAAGGAAGGAAAAGATGTGAGGAAGGAATGAAGGAAAGAAGAGATGAGAGGAAGGAAGGAAAGAAGTAAGGAAGGAGGAAAGGAAGAAGGAAGGAAGTAAGAAAGAAAGAGAGAAAGGAAGAGATGAGAGGAAGGAAGGAACAAAAGAAGTAAGAAAGGAAGGAAGGAATGAAGGAAGAAAGGAAGGCAGGCAGGAAGGAAGAGATGAGAGGAAAGAAGGAAGGAAATATGTAAGAAACGAAGGCAGAAAGAAAGGATGGAAAAAAGGAAGCTAGGAAGGTAGGTATGAAGGAAAGGAAGGAGGTTGTGGAGAAGAAGACATGGGTCCCCTTTTGTGTTGACAGGCAGATGAACAAGGGGGCTTTAGGAAAGGTAGGGGGTGTGTAGACCAAGTGTTTACAGTGAAACATATAGGTGAACAGTATTTGGATAAGGGTAAAGATGTTTTTGTGGCATTTATGGATTTGGAAAAGGCGTATGATAGGGTAGATAGGGGGGCAATGTGGCAGATGTTGCAGGTGTATGGAATAGGAGGAAGGTTACTGAAAGCAGTGAAGAGTTTTTATGAGGATAGTGAGGCTCAGGTTAGAGTGTGTAGGAGGGAAGGGGACTATTTCCCAGTAAAAGTGGGCCTTAGACAAGGATGTGTGATGTCACCGTGGTTGTTCAATATATTTATAGATGGGGTTGTAAGAGAAGTGAATGCGAGGGTCTTGGCAAGAGGTGTTGGGCTAAAAGATAAAGAAGCAAATACAAAGTGGGAGTTGTCACAGTTGCTTTTTGCTGATGACACTGTGCTTTGGGAGATTCTGAAGAGAAGCTGCAGAGGTTGGTGGATGAATTTGGTAGGGTGTGTAAAAGAAGAAAATTGAAAGTGAATATAGGAAAGAGTAAGGTGATGAGGATAACAAAAAGAATAGGTGACGAAAGATTGGATATCAGATTGGAGGGAGAGAGTATGGAGGAGGTGAATGTATTCAGATATTTGGGAGTGGACATGTCGGCAGATGGGTCTATGAAGGATGAGGTGAATCATAGAATTGATGAGGGGAAAAGGGTGAGTGGAGCACTTCGGAGTCTGTGGAGACAAAGAACCTTGTCCATGGAAGTAAAGAGGGAATGTATGAGAGTATAGTTATACCAACGCTCTTATATGGGTGTGAAGCATGGGTGATGAATGTTGCAACGAGGAGAAGGCTGGAGGCAGTGGAGATGTCATGTCTGAGGTCAATGTGTGGTGTGAATATAATGCAGAGAATTCGGAGTTTGGAAATTAGGAGGAGGTGTGGGATTACCAAAACGATTGTCCAGAGAGCTGAGGAGGGGTTGTTGAGGTGGTTTGGACATGTAGAGAGAATGGAACGAGACAGAGTGACTTCGAGTGTATAAATCTGTAGTGGAAGGAAGGCGGGGTAGGGGTCGGCCTAGGAAAGGTTGGAGGGAGGGGTAAAGGAAGTTTTGTGTGCGAGGGCTTGGACTTCCAGCAAGCATGTGTGGCGTATTTGATAGGAGTGAATGGAGGCATATAGTTTTTAATACTTGACGTGCTGTTGGAGTGTGAGCAAAGTAACATTTATGAAGGGATTCAGGGAAACCGGCAGGCCGGACTTGAGTTCTGGAGATGGGAAGTACAGTGGCGGCACTCTGAAGGAGGGGTGTTAATGTTGCAGTTTTATAACTGTAGTGTAAAGCACCCTTCTGGCAAGACAGTGATGGAGTGAATGATGATGAAAGTTTTTTCTTTTTCGGGCCACCCTGCCTTGGTGGGAATCGGCCAATGTGTTAATAAAAAAAAAAAAAGGTTGACAGGCAGTGTGGGGTGGTGAGTAATGGTATAATATGTCATTTTGACAGCTGCCTTACCCTGACTCAGCAAATTTAGATGTCCCCCTACACACACACACACACACACACACACACACACACACACACACACATAGCTTGGAGCTTTGAAGTGCTAATTGCAGTTGATGAAAAGTGTCTAGTCATTATATATGTGTACAGTGGTACCGTGACTTACGATATTTTTTCATTCCAGAATACTGTTCAAGTGCCATTACCAAACGAATTAATCTCCATAAGAAATGATGTAAAATAGACTAGTCCTTTTAGACCCCCAAAATTACACTTACAAAAGCATTTAAAAAAATAAACTTACATAAAAGGGTGTGTTTGGGGACCATCGTAAGTCGGGGTACCACTGTATATATATTATAGAACAATAGTAATAAACAATTTTTTTTATTGTTGGTTGGTGTAAACAAGTTTTGTAAACAATATAATGATACTAATGTTTGTGCGATTGAGTTGCATACAACGAGTGTATATATATATACATTGCACCTTACTTTGGTCTCACAGGCCACATAAGTCATGTAAAACAATAAAATAGTGAAAAAAACAAGAAACCTACGAAAGGAATTAAACCAAAGTTTACCGGGTGAGCAGCATTCGCCGCTGTTGCGATACGCGGTTCATTTTTTGCCAACTTTACGCCTCTATATCTCGGTAAATACTGATCGCAAAAAAATTGTTTTGGGATTTAAACAATCAGAAAAATAATCTTAACATTTTGATAAGAAAAAATAATATTTTTTTTTTAGAATATTTCCTGACATAGAATGAGTTTCAGAGAGGGGCCTCCGACAGTCAAAGGGTTAATTCCTTCCTTCCTTCCTCTCATCTCTTCCTTCCTTTCTTTCTTCCTTCCTTCCTTCTGGTATCCTGGGCATTGCTTTCGGTCGCAAACTCCTCAAAACCATGAAATTTATCTTCAGAGACTCTTCCATCTGTGTTAGAGCTATCGTTGAGGAAGAGAAGAGCCCCAGATGCGCAAAGGAGTCAGATAATTCTTACCGCTAGGCATGCTGAACATATTGAAATGGTATTCCCACAATGCACCACTGGCTGCCCAATTTTTTTTATACTGCACACACTGACCACACAGACACATTCTCTCACATGTGGGCCTACCAGCTTTCTCCTGCTTGATTTGAGGCTGCTAGAATTTATGCGTATTAATACGTCTGAAACATTGGCTCGTAAGACGTACAGTGGTAACTCGAGTTACGATATTTTTTCGTTCGAGAATGCTGTTCAAGTGCCATTACCAAACAAATTTATCCCCATAAGGAATAATGTAAAATACACTAGTCCTTTTACACCCCCAAAAATATACCTACAAAAGCATTTAAAAAAATAAACTTACATAAAAGGGCGATTTTGGGGACCATTGTAACTCGAGGTACCACTGTATATATATGACCGAAACAGTCAGAGGGTTAATAAATTACATTTCAAATCTCGAGAACATCCCTTTGGTAGTAGTGAAGGCCAATTGATTTAATAAATTGGAGCAATGTTCCCTTTCTTTTGATCAAACCTGATTAACGCTCACTTCTTAAGCATTGCATAACCCCTCCAAGTTTAGTGCTCCCTTGTGGTTATAATGAGAAACTTGTGGGGATGGAGGAGATGGGTAACTTTACTCTCATCGAAAAAAAACATGAGAGAAACAGTAAGATGCTAGGACATGATGAAGAAGCAAGCATTTAAGGAAAGTTAGTAGGTGTGAAAACTGAGAATTCCAGAAGACTGATCTAAAGAAGAGGTAAGGAGAAGGCCAGTGTCAGGTAAAGTCAAGAGTGTTCTGACAACTAAAACGTTTAAGAATATACATACATATTGAGAAAGGCACCTTTGTTGTGTTTTGAGGAAGTTTTTGTACTCTGTAGCCTGGCCCTAGGTCAGGCTTGTTTGCCAGATTTACCAGGCTGTTGATGCTGTTGGTTCACTGGTCTATATATCCATCACAGCCTGGCTTCAAAAGAAACAAAACCAGGACCAAGATACATGTTAAGAATGTTGTGTATATGGGCTGCTTCAGCAAGATGGCATCTGTGAAGGATAGAAGAGGGTTAGATTGTTTTGGCAGAGGACCAGTTTATTGGATGGTTATGATCTCTAACATGACAGGAAACAAGGCAGACACCTCTTTTGTGTTCAACTATCAGAAAGTGAATGGGCAGTTTCACTATTGTATTGAAATGAACAAGATGAGCAAGAAATAGAGTAGACACAGGAAACATCAGTGGCATGAGAAGTATGAACCAGAATGCTACAAGGTGTTTGATGAAATGCAAATGATAATATCCAGAAGAGGGTAGGTGTAAGATTTTAACTATAAGTATAGGAACAGCAATGACAAAATCACAGGTGAGAACTCCTGCACTCATTATTATCATAATTCCTTACTGGTAAAGGATATATATATTGCTGTGTGTTACTTTAATTGCATATTTAATGATATACAGTGTTATGTTACTACTAATTGGTATTGCATGATATATTGATATAATGATATATTTTGTTTCTGCAGCACATCAGAGATCACATAACAGAGCCAGGTCACACATTATCAGATGACAATCTTAGCAAGCAGTTCATTCGCTTGTATCATTCAAGCCAAGCAACAATTAACAGTTTGTTAGCTGTAGCTAATACTGATAATTTAACAAAGTGTGTGGAAGGCGGGCAATTGCAAGAGAAACTGCGGCGAGCTTCAACCAAGATCACCAGTGTTACTTGCAGACTCTTCCAGGTGAGTCTGCATGGGGGTTGAGACTCAGCTCCTGGCCCCACCTCCTAGGCCACTTTGATTGGCATCACTGATTTCTGACTTTTTGGGTCTTATCTTTGAAGCTGTTTATTGAGTTTACCTTGCACACTGCCTCATCTAATTTATTCCACTTTTCAACCATCCTAAGACCAAAGAAATGCTTCCTTACATTCCTATGACTCATTTGTTTTCCTGGTCCTCTTAATCCAGTCTGTCCCTGTCTGCCCTAACTATCCCTTTCAGGATTTTTGTCATAACCATGTCTCCCCTCATCACTGTCCACCAAGGTTGTCAGGTTTAGTCTCTTTAACCTCTCCTCATAGTACATCTCTCAGTTCTGGTACTGGCCTGGTTACAGATTTTGGGGCCTTTTTGAGCTTCACATGTTTTATCAGGTGTGGGCTCCTTGCTAGGGCCTGGGGTTGATTGACTTACATGTCATATACAATAGGGCCCCGCTTATATGGCAGGTTAGGTTCCAGGCTACCGCCAGAAAGCGAACATCGCTGGAAAGCAGAACGCCATTTTTTCCACTTATAAATGCGTATAAATGTCAGATAACAAGTTTACACTAACATATACAGTGGTACCCCGAGTTTCGGCCATAATTCGTTCCAGAAGGCTGTTCGAGAGCCGTTACCTAATGAATTTGTTCCCATAAGGAATAATGTAAATTAGATTAGTCAGTTTCAGACCCCCCAAAAATACACTTACAAAAGTACTTACAATAATACACTTACATAATTGTTCGAGTTGGGAGCTGTACGAAACTCGGGGTACCACTGTATTACGTTAGCAATGGAACTAGGCATTAAAAACAATAAAAGTAAAATACACACACAGTACACTCATTACTTACCTTAAAATATTTGTACAGTGGGCCCTTGAAAATCGTCCATAATCCGTTCCTGAGAGTCTGCCTATTTTCAAAATGGACGACTTTCAAAATCATTTTCCCCATAAGAAATAATGTAAATCAAATTAATCCGTTCCAGACACCTAAAAGTATTTAAAAAATATTTTTTTTTTACATGAAATGTACATTTATCTACACAGAAAACAATGAGATATATAGTATAAAACAGTAATAAATTGACACTTACCTTTATTAAAGAGTTGTTGATGTGTGGAAGAAAGAAGGAGGGGAGAGGAAGGTGGTGTTGCTAGTGTTTGGAAGGGGAATCCCCTTCCATTAACACTTCAGGTACCAAGTCCTTGCCTTCCTGCTACACTCCTTGCCTTCCTGCTATACTCCCTGCATTCCTGCTACACTTCCTGCATCCCTGCTACACTCCATGCATCCCTGCTACACTCCCTGCATCCCTACTGCACTCCCTGCATCCCTGCTACACTCTTTACCACAGGGCTGGCACTAGGAGCTTTCTTTGGGCCCATGGTGGCTTATTTAGCAGTTGCAAGCACTAAAAACAATGGAATAATGAAAAACGTATGGTATGAATGCGTGGGTGGTGGTCACTCGCTGGTAAACAATGGCACACTGACGCTCAATGTGGTGTTTGTGCCCAGGCGGCTGGGAGGCCACGCGGACGTGTTTCAGACGACCGCCTATTTTTAAGCTAATATTTTGCCAATATTTTGCCAAAAAAGTAGCCTATTTTCAAATTCGCCTATATTCAATGGAGCCTATTTTCGAGGGTCCACTGTAGTTTTAACCCTTTGACTGTCGGAGGCCCCATTCTGAAACTCATTCTATGTCGGAAAATTTTGGAAAAAAAAAAATTATTTTTTCTTACAAAATGATAGAGAATCTTTTCCCGATTGTAATGACACCAAAAGTATGAAATTTGATTGAAAACTTACGGAATTACGCTCTCGCAAAGTTAGTGATGTCAGTGATATATACGCATCGGCGATTTCGCCGACTTTGAGCCCTATTTTAGGCCAATTCCATTGGGACAGTCGACCAAACTCAGTTATTTCTTTAGAACTCCATTTGTTCTATCGATTGAGTACAAGAAATCACCAATTTACCAATTTCAACTACCCAATAAAGTGGTCAGAAAATGGCAATTTCGCCAATTTCATGCAAAATAAAAAAAATGTCAATTTCAAAATAGGGTCCAGAATAAACAATGCAGACATCCCTAGCACTAAAATAAGATGTTATCTGTTCATTAGTCATGGCTTTAGGCCCCTCTTACATTACTCTTGCTTTCTATTTTGATTTTTTATTCACACAAAAAATAAAAGATTTATTGTTATGCAGACTATTGCATTATTGTAAAAACTGTATAAATAATATCTGTGCACTTGTGAAAGAATATTAGACTCACCAGTTGATGTGTATTGGACGCATGGTGTGATTTGTTTACTTTTGAACATTGGCAAAAATCGAACATTTCCGCTACTTTGAGCTCAATTTCAAGATCGTTTACATCATGAAACTAATCAAAATCATCTCTATTCCTGTAATATGTTTTCCATTCTATCAAATGAGACCATGAAAAAGAGAATACAACCATAAATACTATACGAAAATACACCTCAAAGACGGCGTTTTAATTAAAAAATATGGTCAGTTTTTTTTTTTTCTCATTATATTCTGCTTGCTGCAGGATTTTTTTTTATACTGCGCACACTGACCACACAGACCCATTCTCTCACATGTGGGCCTACCAGCTTTCTCCTGCTTGATTTGAGGCCGCTAGAATTTAGGCGTATAAATACGTCCGAAACATTGGCTCGTAAGACGTATATATACGTCTGAAACAGTCAAAGGGTTAAGGAAGGGGGGTGAGACGTTTCGAGTGATAAAAAATATTGAAATCGAAAAATTTTGGAAAAAAATTTATTACTGAAAAATAGTGCATAATTTTGGCAACATGTTGATGTAATCAGAGTGTTTCTATCATATTTCTAAGTATGTTTTTACTAAAAAGTATTTTTTTCGATCTTTCACTTGGGAAGAGGACATGTTGGCAATTAGTCATTTTTTTTTTACCTTCAAAATTGCGATTTTTATGATTGTTTCACTTTAAATACACTGCATGGCAACTTCTGTGAGGAGTGTGGTGTGGGTGAGCAGCGCAAACGTCTCTCAAGTGGCTTTACAGCCTCTGATAAGCATGATGGGGTGCGCTGCTCTGGAACGTGGCATTCGAATGCCTAAGAGTTGTACACAAGCATAATTATCAATATCTCAGGAATAAGTTATTGACATAATAAATCCTCTCATGCAAAGAGTATTTATCAGAGCATCATGATTCTTTCGTAGGTTATTGAGGAATGATGGTTCTATTGAACTACAGCAAGAGCTTGCGATATGTTTTACGGTTTGTTGTTACTGATTTTTTATTTCCCAACCAAATTAAAAAAAAAAACATGTATTTCAACATTTTTTATAATGCAATCTATTGACAGTAAGCTCACAGACTCTCTCTAATTCAAAAACCTAACTTTGTATTGCATCTGATTTCAATTAGAACATTGTATGTCTTACTAATTTTGTAGGAGAGGATTTGCCCTAAGCCCTGTCAAATAGGGCACTAATATTTTTTTTCTATATATCTGTAAGGCAAAAGTCACTAAAAACACAGCATCTAGGTTTCAAATGGTGCTTAACCCTTTGACTGTTTCGGTCGTATATACGTATACGTCTTACGAGCCACTGTTTCGGACGTATATATACTCACAAATTCTAGCAGCTTCAAATCAAGCAGGAGAAAGCTGGAAGGCCCACATATGAGAGAATGGGTTTGTGTGGTCAGTGTGCGCTGTATAAAAAAAATCCTGCAGCTCGCAGTGCATAATGAGAAAAAAACTCCGACCGTTTTTTTTTTTATTAAAACGCTGTCTTTGAGGTGTATTTTCATTTTTATTAAAACGCTGTCTTTGAGGTGTATTTTCATATAGTATTTATGGTTGTAGTATTCTCTTTTTTTATGGTCTCATTTGATAGAATGGAAATCATACTACAGAAATATAGATGATTTTGATTAGTTTCATGATGAAAACGACCTTGAAATTGAGCTCAAAGTAGGGGAAATGTTCGATTTTTGCAAATGTTCAAGAGTAAACAAATCACTCCATGCATCCAATACACATCAATTGGTGAGTCTAATATTCTTTCACAAGTGCACTGATATTATTTATACCATTTTTACAATAATGCAATAGTCTGCATAACGGTAAATCTTCTATTTTTTTGTGTGAATAAAAAATCAAAATAGAAAACAAGAGTAATATAAGAGGGGCCTAAAGACGTGACTAATGAACAGATAACATCTTATTTTAGTGCCAGGAATGTCTGCATTGTTTATTCTGGACCCTATATTTTTCATGAAATTGGCCAAATTGCCAATTTCTGACCACTTTATTGGGTAGTTGAAATTGGTAAATTGATGGTTTCTTGTACTCAATCGATAGAACAAATGGAGTTCTAAAGAAATATCTATGAGTTTGGTCGACTGGAACAATGGAATTGGCCGAAAATAGGGCTCAAAGTCGGCGAAATTGACGATGCGTATATATCGCCGAGATCACTAACTTCGCGAGAGCGTAACTCCGTAAGTTTTCAATCATATTTCATACTTTTGGTGTCATTACCATCGGGAAAAGATTCTCTATCATTTCATAAGAATTTTTTATTTTTTTAGATTTTGCGACAACAGGAGAGCACTCAGGATTAGGGGTTGCGACAGTCAAAGGGTTAATTCACTGACAAATTCCCATTGAAATTTTAGAAAAAAAAAAAAAAAAAAACTCGACCCTCCCTTAATGTAGGGTGAGAGGTGAGTAGTATTTATTGTAAGAAGTCAGGTGGGGGAAGTATGGTAGACAGCCAGGCCACCCCACCCACACGTAATATACTACGACATTTAAAGTGCCCCAGAGTGATAAAATGCACATACAGTACACTCATTACTTACCTTAAAATATTTGTAGTCTTAATGTAGGGTGAGAGGTGAGTAAACGAGAGAAAACTAATAAAGAAGAGAGAGAGAGAGAATGAGTAAATGAGAGAGGACAGAGACGCGGAGTATGCAAACAAACAGATGAACGCGTCTGGGTATGGTTCATACACGTTCATTTCCTTGTTTGTGAAGCTTATACCATAATACAAACACCTTACATTGTGTACAAGTTGTCTCCACGTTATTACAGTAGAATAAATAAAGAGCAACACTCCCATTTTCATGTAACACCTCTTTTAGAAGGAATGATGCTCTGAGTGAAGGCATATGAAAGTAATAATTTTCTACAGTTACCCCCAGTAATACTATTGTGTAGGCATTTTCTTTGGTGTTGAACTAGAGTAAAACGTTATTCATTCCGACACACTGATAAGATAACTGGAAAAACATCTCATATTTATGTTAATTTATTCTTCTGTGGGGTGTGTTTATCATGTTTATACATTATGTAGTGTGTTTATTATATAATTTTGAAAAAATATCATAGATGGATTAATGAAAATGTTTATATAAACATAATATACGACATTTAATGCACCTCAGTGATTATTATTGCATTTTATTATGATCATTATTATCATAGCATCTTCAGGACTAATAAGACACTTAGTGATTTTAATTTGTACCTGCATGCTAGCACAGTGTGTAAGTATGTTTAGGTACAGGTACACGTAAGTATAATTATCAGATTATATGTATAGTACCCCTTCTCCTGTATATGTTGCTAAGTGTAAAGGGAGAAACTTTCGTTTTTTCTTTTGGGCCACTCTGCTTCAGTGGGAAACGGCCGACGTGTTGAAAGAAAGAAAGAATGTATAGTATATAAAATATGAAATAACATGTATAGTTCCTTTATATAAAGGGAAGGGGGATAAAAGAGTGTAAGAATTATAGGGGAATAAGTTTACTGAATATACCAGGTAAAGTGTATGGCAGGGTTATTATTGAAAGAATTAGAGGTAAGACAGAGAGAAGGATTGCAGATGAGCAAGGAGGCTTTAGAGTGGGTAGGGGATGTGTAGATCAAGTGTTTACAGTGAAGCATATATGTGAACAGTATTTAGATAAAGGTAGAGAAGTTTTCATTGCATTTATGGATTTAGAAAAGACATATGATAGAGTGGATAGGGGAGCAATGTGGCAAATGTTGCAAGTGTATGGAATGGGTAGTAGGTTACTGAATGCTGTAAAGAGTTTTTATGAGGATAGTGAGGCTCAGGTTAGGGTGTGTAGGAGAGAGAGAGAGATTACTTCCCGGTAAAAGTAGGTCTTAGATAGGGATGTGTAATGTCACCATGGTTGTTTAATATATTTATAGATGGGGTTGTAAAAGAAGTAAATGCTAGGGTGTTGGGGAGAGGTGTGGGATTAAATTATGGGGAATTAAATGCAAAATGGGAGTTAACACAGTTACTTTTTGCTGATGATACTGTGCTTATGGGAGATTCTAAAGAAAAGTTGCAAAGGTTAGTGGATGAGTTTGGGAGGGTGTGTAAAGGTAGAAAGTTGAAAGTGAACATAGATTAGAGTAAGGTGATGAGGATATCAAACGATTTAAATGAAGAAAAATTGGATATCACATTGGAGAGAAGGATTATGGAAGAGGTAAATGTTTTCAGATATATGGGAGTTGACGTGTCAGCGGATGGGTTTATGAAGGATGAGGTTAACCATAGAATTGATGAAGGAAAAAAGGTGAGTGGTGCGTTGAGGTATCTGTGGAGACAAAAAACATTATCCATGGAGGCAAAGAAGGGAATGTACGAAAGTATAGTGGTACCAACACTCTTATGTGGGTGTGAAGCATGGGTTGAAAATGCTGCAGCGAGGAGGCGGCTGGAGGCAGTGGAGATGTCCTGTCTAAGGGCAGTGTGTGGTGTAAATTGTATGCAGAAAATTCGGAATGTGGAAATTAGGAGAAGGTGTGGAGTTACGTACTAAAAGTATTTGTCAGAGGGCTGAAAAGGGGTTGTTGAGGTGGTTTGGTCATTTAGAGAGAATGGATCAAAGTAGAATGACTTGGAGAGCGTATAAATCTGTAGGGGAAGGAAGGCGGGGTAGGGGTCGTCCTCGAAAAGGTTGGAGGGTGGGGGTAAAGGAGGTTTTGTGGGTGAGAGGCTTGGACTTCCAGCAAGCATGTGAGAGCGTATTAGATAGGAGTGAATGGAGACGAATGGTTTTTGGGACCTGACAAGCTGTTGGAGTGTGAGCAGGGTAACATTTTGTGAAGGGATTCAGGGAAACCAGTTGGACTTGAGTCCTGGAAATGGGAAGTACAATGCCTGCACTTTAAAGGAGGGTCTGGAATAGTGACAGCTGGGAGGGACTATTCTCAGCTGTCGTATCTGAGTGCCTCTGCAAAGACAGTGATTATGTATGAGTGTTGTGAAAGTGTTGAATGATGATAAAAGTATTTTCTTTTTGAGGATTTTCTTTTTTTTTTGGGTCACCCTGCCTCGGTGGGAGATGGCAGACTTGTTAAAAAATGAAATAGCTTTATAACACTTGAAATTTTGGAAAGTTTCCAGATGCAGAGATCACAGAGAATGTAAATAAACTGGGTGGGGCGCGGTGACCATATTTGAAAGTCAGGTGAGGGAAAATGCCGTAAAGTAGGGCCCTACTGTATAAGGTTCTGAAAGATTCATCATCATGCTCATGAATGCTGTAGCCTGTTGTTGTCTTCCTGAAGTTTATCACAGTCCTTTCTTGTTCTTATTCTTCTCAATAGTGTTATATCATCTGCAGCAAACACATACGACTCAGTCCCTTATAGTAGATCGTTCACATATATTAACAACAGTAGTGCCTAGTGTACACTCCCATTCTGATGTTTCATCCCTTATTGTTACTCTCTGCTTTGTCATTCAGGTATTCCTCAGCTGACCCACTGCTTTTTAACCCTTGCCTGTTCCTTCAGTTTCTGGAGGAACAGGCAGGAGTACTATATCAGATGCTTTCTTCCATTTTAAGAAGATGCAAGCCACCCATCCCTGTTTTATCTCTGTGACTGTCATAGAACCCAAGCAAATTTATAACACAGGATTTTTCATCCCTAAGCCCATGCTAATTTTCTGTAAACATCATCCTGTCCTGGTGCTCTAATATTCTTTTTCTTAATGTCTTCTCCAAAAGTTTCCACAGTATGCATGTTAGAGATATTGACCTATACTGTAATTTTGTACCTCTTGCCTGTCTCCTTTTTAAATATGGGGACCACATTTGTACAAATTTTAATTCTCTGGCACTTGTAATGATTGAAAACATTGAGTGTATTCCTTCGCTATGGGTCATATAGTCACTCTGCTCCTTCTCTCAGCATCTGTGGAGATATGTTATGTGGTCCCATTGATTGTGTTACATAAAGCTCTCCTAGTAGGTTCATCACTTCTTTTGTTGTATTGATGCTTTCTAGTCCCAGTTGACATGGTCTTACTACAGTTCATTTTGGTAATTCTACTTTCTGTAAATTCCTCTTTAAATCTTTTGCTAAGCTCTTTGCATACTTCAGTCATTCTCAATTATGGAAAACTGGACTAGATAATAATTAGAACTGTGTATTACTACAAACTCTAATCATACAATTGAGCGATAAAATAATGAGAGGGACCTGGGAGTGGTAATGTCTGAGGATCTCACTTTCAAGGATCACAACAGTGCCAATATCACAACTGCAAAGAAAATGTCCCAGCCTCATTCTTTAGCATTGTCACCTTGTCCTCACAGTGACCTCTCTTCTTATGTGGCTGGAGAGTAACTTTGGTTCTGTTCTGGCCTTTGATGCTATGTCATTTGTTTACTGTCCACTTGCCTTTTTTTTTTTTTTTTTTTTTTAACACGTCGGCCGTCTCCTACCAAGGCAGGGTGACCCATAAAGAAAAGAAACACTTTCACGATCATTCACACATAATGTACTTCCCACCTCCAGGACTCAAGTCCGGTTAACCAGTTTTCCTGAATCCCTTAACAAAATATTATCCTGCTCACACTCCAACAGCTTGTCAGGTCCCCAAAAAAACATTAATCTCCATTCACTCCTATATTTAACATGCTTACACATGCCTGCTAGATGTCCAGGCCTTTTGCACACACAACCTCTTTTACCCCCTCCCTCTATCCTTTCCTAGGACTACCCCTACCTCTCCTCCCCTCTACTACAGATTTATACACCCTCTAATTCATCCTAAATTGCTCCATCCTCTCAAAATGACCAAACCATCTAAACAACCCCTCTTCAGCCCTCTGAATAATACTTTTAGTAACCTCACACCACCTAATTTTCACACTATGAATTCTTTGCATAATATTTACATCACACTGGGGTCGTCCCGCAGTTACTAAAAACAACAGACATAGCCCCACTCCACAAAGAGGGCAGTAAAGCAATAGCAAAGAACTACAGACCAGTAGCGCTAACGTCCCATATCATAAAATTTTTTGAAAGGGTTCTAAGAAGCAAGATCGCCACTCATCTTGATACCCATCAATTGCACAACCCAGGGCAGCATGGGTTTAGAGCAGGTCACTCCTGTCTGTCCCAACTACTGGACCACTAGAAGACAAACAGAATGCAGATGTTATATACACAGACTTTGCAAAAGCCTTTGACAAGTGTGACCATGGTGTAATAGCACACAAAATGCGCGATAAAGGAATAACAAGAAAAGTTGGTAGATGGATCTATAATTTCCTAACAAGTAGAACACAAAGAGTAGTAGTCAACAGAGTAAAGTCTGAGGCAGCTACTGTGAAAAGCTCTGTTCCACAAGGCACAGTACTCGCTCCCATCCTGTTCCTCATCCTCATATCGGACATAGACAGGGATATAAGCCACAGTGCTGTGTCTTCCTTTGCAGATGACACCCGAATCTGTATGACAGTGTCCACCGTTGAAGACACTGCAAGACTCCAAGCAGACATAAACCAACTCTTTAAATGGGCTGCAGAAAACAATATGAAGTTCAATGATGAGAAATTTCAATTACTCAGATACGGAAAACGTGAGGAAATTAAAATCTCATCGGAGTACAAAACTAATTCCAACCACACAATAGAGCGAAAAACTAATGTCAAAGACCTGAGAGTGATCAGTCAGAGGATCTCACCTTCAAGGACCATAACACCATAGCAATCACATCTGCTAGAAAAATGACAGGATGGATAATGAGAACCTTCAAAACCAGGGATGCCAAGCCCATGTTGACACTTTACAGATCGCTTGTTCTATCTAGGCTGGAATATTGCTGCACATTAACTGCACCTTTCAAGGCGGGTGAAATTGCTGACCTTGAAAATGTGCAGAGAACCTTCATGGCACGCATAACTGCGATAAACCACCTCAATTACTGGGAACGCTTGAAGTTCCTAAACCTGTACTCTCTAGAACGCAGGCGGGAGAGATACATTATTATACATATACACGTGGAAAATTCTTGAGTTATTAGTACCAAACTTGCACACGAGAATCACTCCCTACGAAAGCAAAAGACTTGGCAGGTGATGTAACATCCCCCCAATGAAAAGCAGGGGTGCCACTAGCACGTTGAGGGACAACACAATAAGTGTCAGGGCCCCAAGATTGTTCAACTGCCTCCCAGCATACATCAGGGGGATTACCAACAAACCCCTGGCTGTCTTCAAGCAGGCACTGGACAGGCACCTAAAGTCGGTACCTGACCAGCCAGGCTGTGGTTCGTACGTTGGACTGCGTGCGGCCATCAGTAACAGCCTGGTTGATCAGGCTCTGGTCCAACATGAGGCCTGGTCACAGACCGGGCCGCAGGGGCATTGACCCCTGGAATTCTCTCCAGGTAAACACATTGCCCTTAGACAGGACATCTCCACTGCCTCCAGCCTCCTCCTCGCTGCAGCATTTACAACCCATGCTTCACACCCATATAAGAGTGTTGGTAATACTATACTCTCGTATATTCCCTTCTTTGCCTCCATGCATAACATTTTTTTTTGTCTTCACTGACACCTCAATGCACCATGTACCTTTTTTTCTTCATAAATTCTGTAGTTAATAACACTTTCACCATCATTCACACATGATCACTGTCTTTGCAGAGGTGCTCATATATAACGGTTTAGATGTCACTCCAAACAGCCAGTATCTCAAATCCCTCCTTTAACCCTTTGGGAGTCGGTGACGTACTAGTACGTTTTACGAGCAGGGGTTGGTGCCGTACTAGTACGCCCAAATTCTAGCGGCCTCAATTTAAGCAGAAAACGTCTGGTAGGCATACATATGAAAGAATGGGTCTGTGTGGTCAGTGTGCGCAGTATAAAAAAAATCCTGCAGTACACACTGCATAATGAGAGAAAAAAAACTCTGACCGTTTTTTTCGATTAAAACAGCGACTTTGCAGTCGATTTTCGTATGGTATTTATTGATGTATTCTCGTTTTCTTGGTCTCATTTGATAGAATGGAAGATATATTACATAAATAGTGATGATTTTGATTAGTAGCGAAAATGTTCGATTTTTTACTATGTTCAAGAGTAAACAAATCACACCATGCCTCCAATACACATCAACTGGCGAGTCTTATATTCATGAACAAGTGCTCTGATATTATTTATACCATTTTTACAATGATGCCGTTGTATACATAACAGTAAATCTTCTATTTTTTGTGAGAATAAAAATTCAAAATGAAAAGCAAAAGTAATGGAACAGGGGCCTGGAAACGTGACTAATGAACAGAGAACATTTTATTTTAGTGCCAGGAATGTCTGTCTTGTTTACTCTGGACTCTATTTTGAAATTGGCATCATTTGAAATTTGTGTGAAATTTGAAAATATCCATTTTCTGACCACTATTTTGGGTAGATAAAATTGGTAAATAGGCTGTTTCTTGAACTCAATCGATAGAAGAAATGGAGTTCTAGCGAAATAGCTATAATTTTAGGAGACTGAAACATTGGAATTTGTCGAAAATAGAGCTCAAAGTGGGCGAAATCGCCGATGCGTAAGTGTCATGGCTACCGCTAACTTCGCGAAAGCATAATTCCGTTAGTTTTCGATCAAATTTCATAATTTTTGTGGCGTTATGATCGGAAAAAGATTCTCTATCATTTCATAAGAATTTTTTTTTTTTTTTTTTTTTCCAAAAAATTTTCGACCCCAGGAACACTTTCCTGAGAAGGCCTGTCGACCCCCAAAGGGTTAAAGTGCAGGCATTGTACTTCCCACCTTTGGCTCTCCTGCTTCTCTGTTTCTTCAAAGTTCTCTTGCTTTTTCCCTTGGCTTCCATGAATTTCTGACTGAACAGTTTTACTCTCACTTTCCTCACCCTTACTTGGAGTATTCATGGAGTGGGTTTCGGTTGTCAGCACCCCCACGGCCCAGTCCGTGACCAGATGTACTGATGTACGAGCCACAGCCTGGCTGGTCAAGAACTGACTTAGGTGCCTGTCCAGCACCTTCTTGAAGACAGCCAGGGGTCTATTGGTAATCTCCCTTATGTATGCTGGGAGGCAGTTGAACAGTCTTGGGCCCCTAACATTTATTGTGTTGTCTCTTAGTATACTCATGGAGCCCCTGCTATTCATTGTGGGGATGTTGCATCTCCTGCCGATTTTTTTGCTTTCATTGGGAATTATTTTTGTGTGCAGATTTGGGACTAGTCCCTCTATGATTTTCCAGGTGTATATTATCATGTATCTTTCTCCCCTGCATTCCAGGGAGTATAAATCAAGGGACTTCAACTGTTTCAGTAATGTAGGTGCTTTATCATACTTATACATGCTGTGAAAGTTCTATGTATATTCTCCAGGTCTGCATTTTCACCTGCCTTGAAAGGGGCCGTTAGTGTACAACAATATTTATTTCTGGCTAATCTGCTCTTTCTCTGTTCTCGTCTCTCTTTTGCTTCCTATAGTTGGTCCAAGCTCTTATGCATCTCTGTTTTGCCTCTCTGCATCTTTAGTTGATCCAAGGGCACATACTCTTCTATTTCCAATTCTTCGTCTAAGTGTGAAGTTTTCTTCTGCCTCCCGGCACTTTCCAACTATGTACTCCATTATCTCCTCCACTGACTTTTCCTTCAGTCCCCTCTCCCACTGCACTACATTCAAGAATTCCTTCATTCCTGCAAAGTTCCCTCTTCTAGAATCTGGCTTTTAGCACTCTACTTGCTAGTCTTCTCTCTACGTTTAGTTTCACAGGGCACTTTCCAACTATGTACTCCATTATCTCCTCCATTGACTTTTCCTTCAGTCCCCTCTCCCACTGCACTACATTCAAGAATTCCTTCATTCCTGCAAAGTTCCCTCTTCTAGAATCTGGCTTTTAGCACTCTACTTGCTAGTCTTCCCTCTACGTTTAGTTTCACAGTGTGCTCAGTGCGCATGGTCGCTAGTGCCCAGGGGGCTCTTGTATTCTATAAGTTTTTAACCCTTAAACTGTCCAAACGTAGATCTACGTTGACGTGCGTAGTGCTCCAAATGTAGATCTACGTTTTTTTTACATGCTTTCTTATGGGGAAAATTAAGGTCGGAGCAGTACGCACATAAACGTAGATCTATGTTTGGACAGTTTAAGGGTTAAATTCAACAAACAGCTTCTTACCCTTATTTAAGTATTGTTCACTTATATGCTGATCTACACATCCCCTACCCTTCCTAAATCCTTGCTTCTCTGCAATTCCACTGTTTCTTACCCCTAACTTTTTCAAAAATATTTTTACCATACATTTTACCCGGTTTACACTACAGCCATTTCCCACTGAAGTAAGGTGACTTTAGGAGGAAACACATTCACCCTCACTCCTTCAATCTTTGACCTGCCCAAAATATTCTTGACATTAGAGTTCAGATAGCTCTCTAAACTGCATCATCCCCACCCCTCCTCCAAAGTGCAGGCACTGTACTTCCCTCCTCCAGTTTTCCCTATATCCCTTCATAAATGTTACATTACTCATTCTCCAACAGCACATTGTCATAAAAAGTAACTTGTCTCCACTCCGATCTAATACTCGCACAAGCCTTTTGGATGTCCAGTTAAAGTCCCTAGCACTCTTAACCTTTACTCCCTGCTGCCAACCTTTCCTGGAATGACTGCTACTCCTTCCCTCTACCCAATGTTTATGTACCCTGCTAGTCACACTATTTTTCTCCATCCTCTCAATCTCCAAACCACCACCTCAGACCTCTGAATTATACATCTGGTCACCTCACATATAATCTCCAAGCTCCAAATCCTCTGTGTAATATTCACTCATTGACTTCTAACACATCATTTACACTGCCTTCAGCCTCCTTGTTGCAGAGCTGAAATTCCATGTTTTACAATCATGTAATATTGGTGATACCACTGTACTCTAATACATTCCCCTTTAAATAATCTCTCAGACAAGTTCCATGTTAAGTACACAAAATATCAATACTTTGGTAAAAAAAAACTATCAGAGAAAGATATTTATAATTCTGCTGTAATGAAATTGTAACTTCAGTCTAGAGTTCTTGACCAGTTTCTATGAAACAAATATAAACCCTCCATTCATGCATAAAATGAAAGTACAAAATATTAATGCATTTTGTGAAAAAATAGCCACTGAAATTCTTCTGAGGCTGGAGACAGTGGAGATGTCATGTCTAAAGGCAATGTGTGGTACAAATATTATGCAGAGAATTTGTAGTTTGGAGATTAGGAGGGGCAGAGTTATTGAAAGTATTATCAAGAGAGATAAAGCATTTGGACACTTAGAGAGGATGGAGCAAAATAGGATGACTTAGAGGGTGTATAAAGAACAAAAAGGCACAATACCGTGACTGGAACAATACACAAATAAACCGCACATAGGAGGGGCAGATATTATTCTCAAACCTTTGGTATCACTATGGGCTCTCCTCTACCTCCTGTTCTTGTTAATCCTTATATGGAATGCTTCAAAACTATTCATCTTCCTACCATTGATGTGCACCCTTCCCTCTGGCACTGCTATGTAGATGACATCTTTGCTCTTTGGCCTCATGACTCATCTCTTGCAACCAATTCTCGATGCTCCTTCCATCAAGTTTAAAGCTGAATGGTAATCTAATTCTTTGCTTACTTTCCTTGATGTACACGTCCACCGCTCAGATACAGGTTTTGCTTTTTCCATGTAACGCAAGCCTATGCACAATGTCATGTACATTCACTACTTTTCTTATCATGCTTCCTCTGTCAAAAAAAGTGTTCTTATTTCTCTCTCTCCGTGCTCTCCGCATTTGTGACCCTCAGTTCCTAGAATCAGAAATTTCCACTCTTCGTAATTCATTTTCTCGCCTTGGCTACCCTTCCCATTTCATAAACTATGCCTTCTCAGATGCTAAATGGACTTTCTTCTTTCCCAAACTCTCAACTCCTGTGAAATCTGTTCTCTGCCTTCCCTATATTTCCAGTCTTGCTAATCTTTACAACTCTCTCTGTTCCTTAGACATCAAACTTATTTTTCGCCAGACTAACGCTCTTCGCACCAATCTAGTTCATACCTCTCCTCCCTCTATAGATGCTCCTGGTGTCTACTCTATTTCCTATTTCTCTTGTCCTCTTCAGTACAATGGACCCCCGAGTAACGAAAAAACTTCATTCCAGAAGCCTGCTCAAGTGCCATTACCGAACGAATTTACTCCCTTAAGGAATAATGTCACGTAGGTTAGTCTATTTCAGGCCCCCAAAAATACACTTCCACAAGCACTTACAATATTATACTTACATAATTGTACGATTTCCGGGGTGTTCGTTACTCGGGGGACCACTGTATACTTTGGAGAAACTGGCCGTTCTCTTTCTGACAGACTCAAGGAGCACAAAAGTAGTGTTTTAGATATAAAAAAAAAGGCACAATACCATGACTGGAACAATAAATGGTCCAAGTCGGACCGAAACGTCGTCGTAAGCTCCTCTCTTTTTTATATGTGCGGGTTGTGTGTGTAGTGTTTTAGGCTTGCCGACACCAACAATGCTCTTTTCTGTCATGTCAGAGATGACAGTCATCCTATTGACTGGTCTTCTGCTAAAACTGTCTACCCTACTTCTAACTTTCACAGTCGCCATCTTGTTGAATCCTCTTTTATACACAACTTTCCTTGTATGAATCTTATCCCTGGCTTTGTCTCTGTAGATGCCTTCCGTTCCCATTATTTTCTCCTTCTCCCTCTTTCCTTTCTTCTTTGGGTTTTCTTTCTTCTGCCTTGGGTGTTTGGTCCTTTACTTTCCCCTCCCTGTGTTTTTGTTCCTATCCCTTGTGGGTCCTTAGCTCTCCTGCAGTGCTCTTCTTTCTTGGCCTTTGACTGACTCCACCCCTACTATCTCTCTACTTCCTTTCCTACTACCTCTCTTGTCCCATCCCTGTCTGCTGGCGTATATATACTGCCTCCTCCTCTCTTTTCTGTTAGTGTGACTTTGTAAATGGTCCAAGTCGGACTGAAACGTCGTCGTAAGCTCCCTCCCCTATGTGCGGGTTATTTGTTTAGGGTGTATTAATTTATAGTGGAGGGAAGGTGGGGTAGGAGTCACTCTAGGAAAGGTTGGAGGGCATAATGGTGGTTTTGTGTGCAAGGTGCTTGGACATCCAGCAGGCGGGGGTGTGTGTGTGTTAGGAGCGAGTGGAGGCAAATGGTTTTTGGAACTTAACCAGCTGTTGGAGTGTGAGCAAGGTGATATTTTGTGAAGGAATTCAAGAGAACCAGTTAGCCAGACTTAATTCCTGGAGGTGGGACGTACAGTGCTTGCACTCTAAAGGAGGAATGGAAATACAGTGGTACCTCGACTTACGATATTTTTTCATTCCAGAATGCTGTTCAAGTGCCATTACCAAACGAATTTATCCCCATAAGGAATGATGTAAAATAGACTAGTCCTTTTAGACCCCCAAAATTACACTTACAAAAGCATTTAAAAAAATAAACTTACATAAAAGGGTGAGTTTGGGGACCATCGTAAGTCGAGGTACCACTGTATTTGCAGTTTGAAGGGGTATGTGAACTGTAGTATTGGTGTGCCTCTGGCAAGACAGTGATGGAGTGAATGATGGTGACATTGTTTCTTTTTCAGGTCACCCTTCCTTGGTGGGAGATGGCCAGTGTGTTAAAAACAAAAAAAAATGCAGAGATGTCTGCAGATCAACATTTGTAAATAATTTGTTTTGAATTTGCTGTGTTGTCCAACTCAATACGGTAAAAAAAAAAAAGTTGGATAAGTTGGGTCCTACTTTACACCTCTTAAATTAAAACTTGCTATTCTTTAGGGTGCAAAGAATGAAGTAGACAGTCTGATGGAAGAAGAAAGTGGCACCTTGATATCACTTGCACAGACACTTGTGGATGATATTGCAAAGCTGGCACTCTTCGCTACCATTCGTGTACCAACAAACACTAAATTCAAACCAGGTAAGAAATTTATATATATGTTCCTGTATAGCTGTATACCTTTGATAACATTTTCTTTCAAAAGCTCTAGAACCATGAGAAAGTGGGACTAAAACATTCTGGCTCACTTAATACAAACCATACCACGGGCAGGGATAGAACCCGTGATCAGAAAGTTACAAAACTCCAGACTGACGCGCTAGCCACTGGGCCAGCTCGCTACAACAAGATTCGTTTGGCTAGCGAGTCGGTCTGGAGTTTTATGACTGATCGCGGGTTCTATCCCCGCCCATGGTATGGTTTGTGTATAGTATTTTTACAAAAGCAATGCCAGGTCACAAAAACTCATAGCAGTTGAATGAATGATGGTGAATGTATTTCCTTCTTTGGGTTAACCTGTCTTGACAGGTAAAAAAGAAGTCATGGAAAATTCAGAAATGTTTTCAACTTGGAATGTAATATTGAATAGAAGTTCATTTGTGTACAAGAATGAAAAAAAATATTTGTGAAACTAATTAATGGCTAGTTTGATAGTGGTACATTGAAGCTCTGTACTCACTCTTAATAATGAAGACTGAGAGTACTAAGAAACCTAAATATATCAAGAAATCAATTTTAACACAACATTCTCTAAGTATCCTCTCACTGGTGTTGAAGAATACTGTTGTATCCTCAGTAGTAGAGGAAGTTGATGGATCAGTATACTGGTGTTGAAGATTACTGTTGTATCCTCAGTAGTAGAGGAAGTTGATGGATCAGTATACTGGTGTTGAATACTGTTGTATCCTCAGTAGTAGAGGAAGTTGATGGGTCAGTATACTGGTGTTGAAGAATACTTTTGTATCCTTCACCATACATACACTACCCTTCATCACTTCCTTCACACAACTATACTGTACCTTCCTTTACACAACTATACTGTACCTTCCTTCACACAACTATACTGTACCTTCCTTCACACAACTATACTGTATTTCCTTCACCTATACTATCCTTACAACTAATACTGTACTTCCTTCACACAACTATACTGTACCTTCCTTCACACAACTATACTGTACCTTCCTTCACACAACTAAACTGTAACTTCCTTCACACAACTATACTGTACCTTCCTTCACACAACTATACTGTACCTTCCTTCACACAACTAACTGTACCTTCCTTCACACAACTATACTGTACCTTCCTTCACTCAACTATACTGTACCTTCCTTCACACTGCAACACACAATATACACTTTTTACTTATTATTGATTTTAATTGACAGTAATTATGAAAAAAATTTTACTTGTAAATATTAGTTATTGTCTTTCAGCATCAAGCGTACGTGCGTGTGCGTGTGTGTGTGTGTGTGTGTGTGTGTGTGTACGTACACTCACCTAGTTGTGGTTGCAGGGGGGTTGAGTCACAGCTCCTGGCCCCACCTCTTCACTGGCCGCTACTTGGTCGTGCGTGTGAGAGACTAGATATTGTAGTGTTGATTCATTTGTGTGTATAACCAGGTAATAAATTGTTGAAGTGTGTGAGTAACCTGGTACTGTAGTGTTGTCATGTGTGTGTGTGTAACCTGGTACTGTAGTGTTGTCCTGTGTGTGTGTGTAACCTGGTACAGTGGAACCCCGGTTAACGAAAAAAATTCATTGCAGAAGCCTGCTCAAGTGCCATTACTGAACGAATTTACTTCCTTAAGAAAAAATGTCATTTAGGTTAGTCTATTTCAGACACCCAAAAATACACTTCCACAAGCACTTACAATATTATACTTACAAAATTGCACGATTTCCGGGGTGTTCGTTAACCGGGGTTCCACTGTATTGTAGTGTTGTCATGTGTGTGTGTATAACTTGGTACTGTAGTGTTGTCATGTATGTGTGTATAACTTGGTACTGTAGTGTTGTCATGTATGTGTATAACTAGGTACTGTAGTGTTGTCATGTATGTGTATATAACTAGGTACTGTAGTGTTACCTTACCTTTGATATACCTTTGAAGAGTTTCGAGAGTTTTATCTACTCTCTGAGCCCGGCCATGGGCCAGGCTCGTCTGGTGCTTGCCTGGTCAACCAAGCTGTTGCTGCTGGAGGCCCGCTGCCCCACATCCATCACAGCCTGGTTGATCTGGCACCCGATGAAGATACTTGTCCAGTTTCCTCTTGAAGGCTTCTACACTGGTTCCAGCCATGTTTCGGATATCTTCTGGTAAGATGTTGAATAGTCTGGGACCCCGGATGTTAATACAGTGCTCCCGTATTGTCCCCACCGCACCCCTGCTCCTCACTGGGTTTATTTTACACTTTCTCCCATATCTCTCACTCCAGTATGTTGCTATGGCAGTGTGCAGATTTGGGACCAGGCCCTCAAGTACTTTCCAAGTATATATCATGTATCTCTCTCTCCTCCGCTCCAATGAGTACATATTTTATAAGACTTGAAGGCGTTCCCAATAATTTAGATGTTTCAATGGCTCAATGTGAGCCGTAAACGATCTCTGAATTTGTTCCAGCTCTGATATTTCTCCTGCCCTGAACGGGGCCGTCAGCACAGAGCAGTATTCTAAGTGAGGGAGCACTAGCGATTTGAAGAGTGTCACCATCGGCATTATTTCCCTTGTTTTGAAAGTTCTCAATACCCATCCCGTCATCTTCCTGGCTGTTGTGATCTTTGTCTTGTTATGGTTTTAAAAGACAGATCAGCAGACATAATTATTCCCAAGTCCTTTACGTGTTCCTTTCGTTCTATGTGGTGACCCTCTTGCGTTTTGTATATAGTGTTCCTTTTGAGTTCATTTTTTCCATACCTAAGCAGCTGAAACTTATCACCATTGAACGTCATGTTGTTCTCCACTGCCCACTGGAAGACCCTGCTTATGTCCTCCTGTAATTTTTCAGTGTCTTCTACCGTAGTGACTTTCATGCTTATTTTAGTGTCATCTGCAAATGGTGATACAAAAGTGTGCTGGGTGTTTTTATCTATGTCTGCTATGAGGATGAGAAACAGCAGAGGTGCCAGGACAGTGCCTTGGGGCACTGAGCTTTTGACCTCGCTGATGCTGGATCTTGCCCTGTTCACTACTACTTTTTGTGTTCTGTGTGTTAGGAATTCAAATATCCATCTGCCTACCTTCCCAGTAATGCATATGGCCCTCATTTTGTGTGCTATCACTCCATGATCTCATTTGTCAAACGCCTTTGCAAAATCTGTGTAAATCACATCTTCGTTTTGGTCGTCCTCCAATGCCTCCGTAATTTTGTCATAATGGTTCAGCAGCTGTGACAGGCATGATCGTCCCGCTCTGAAGCCATGCTGGTTCGGGTTATGTTGGTTGTGCTGGTCCATGAACTTTGTAATCTGCCATCTCATCACTCTTTCAAAGATTTTTATGATGTGAGAGGTGAGGGCTACTGGTCTGTAATTTTTAGCTAGTGCTCTACTACCTCCCTTATGCAAAGGAGCTATGTCTGCACTCTTTAAGGCCTCCAGTATTTCATCTAGATCTAAGCTCTTTCTCCACAGAATACTAAGGGCTCTTGCTAATGGTACTTTGTACTTTTTTTTTTTTTTAAATGAAGAGCGCATTTTTATAAACAGGATAGGCTAAAAAAAAAAATTAGGGCCAGTACTTACCGAGATATAAGCCCGCCAATTTGGTGCTGGATCTCACCTGACGGCAACATCAAGTCCAGCTGCTTGCAGAAGTATTGCCGATAAACTTTTTTTTCTAGTTTTTATTTTAATTTATATAATTTTTATGTTCTGATAATTGCAATTTACAATAGTTCTTGTGATTTCATAGCCAATCGTGTTGTCATGTATATGTGTATAGGTACTGTAGTGTTGTCATGTATGTGTGTATAACTTGGTACTGTAGTGTTGTCATGTATGTTTATAACTAGGTACTGTAGTGTTGTCATGTATGTGTGTATAACTGGGTACTGTAGTGTTGTCATGTATGTGTGTATAACTGGGTACTGTAGTGTTCACTCATGGTTGTAGTATTAGGTATATATTTGTGGCTGATATTTTACAAAACCTGTTTCAGGAGGGTTGTTGTCCAAGAAGTTCACAGATGGGTTAAAAAGTGGACTGGATTTGTTGGTTATAAATTCTGGTAAAACGGCCAGTAATTCCACGGTTCTCCTGGCTGCCAACCAGGAAGAACAAGACAGGTAAGAATGTTGGACTAGTTCTTTACATCTTACTTTCCTACTTATGGTCTAATATACAGTGGACCCTCGGTTATCGGCCATAATCCATTCCAGAAGGTCGTCTGAAATCCGAAATAATATTTCCTACAAGAATTAATGTAAATACAATTAATCCTTTAAAGGATTAACCCTTAAACTGTCCACATGTAGATTTACGTTCACCTGCGTACTGCTCCGAATATTTCGAAAAAATAATATTTTTTTTTTTTTTTTAAATGAAGAGCGCATTTTTTTAAACAGGATAGGCTAAAAAAAAATTAGGGCCAGTACTTGCCGAGATATAAGCCCGCCAATTTGGTGCTGGATGCTCACCTGACGGCAACATCAAGTCCAGCTGCTTGCAGAAGTATTGCCGATATACTTTTTTTTTCTTGTTTTTATTTTAATTTATATAATTTTTATGTTCTGATAATTGCAATTTACAATAGTTCTTGTGATTTCATAGCCAATCTTTGTTCTAACACTAATATTATGTACTGAAATAGTACTCAGATAGTCACAATCACACCAACAGGTGAACATTTTCACCTGCCTTGGTCATTTACTATTGTCTATAAATATATACGAAGTATTTATAGGTCCCAGCAATGTTCTAGACATCCTGGAGTATATATGAAACTCCTTGAAGAATGGTGTTATGACAATTGCCAGATAACTACTGATAAGGCAGTGACATTGATGAATGAATGTGTGCAGGGAACCCTTGCTTTTTCACTCTGTATCTCTCTATCTGTGTCTGTCTGTCTATCTGCCTGTATCTGTCTGTGTCTGTCTAGCTCTGCTTATCTGTCTTTCTGTCTGCCTGTGTGCCTGGAGTATATGAAACTCCTTGAAGAATGGTGTGTTGACAAGTGTCAGATAACTCTTGACAGCCCAGTGACATTTCATAAATGTCAGCAGTGCTGGAGGGAACCCTCCCTTTTTCAATGTCTATCTGTATGTCTGTCTGTATGTATCTGTCTGTCTGTTTGTCTAGCTCTGCTTATGTCTGTCTGACTCTGCTTATCTGTCTGCCTGTGTGTGTGTCTTTCCGTCTGCTTGTCTCAGTCTCAGAGTGCGGCTCGTAAGCCAACAGGTATTATACACGATGCAGAAGTGACGATGCGTATTACTTGCCAGTCATGCTTATTATGTCTTATATGTACAAGCATTGTATAGCACTTTGCCTGTAATTTTTGGGTTATCCTAGGTAATTTACACTATGTATAATAACTGTACTTACCTGGAGTTTACCTGGAGAGAATTCCAGGGGTCAACGCCCCTGCGGCCCAGTCTGTGACCAGGCCTCATGTTGGACCAGAGCCTGATCAACCAGGCTGTTACTGATGGCCGCACGCAGTCCAACGTACAAACCACAGCCTGGCTGGTCAGGTACCGACTTTAGGTGCCTGTCCAGTGCCTGCTTGAAGACAGCCAGGGGTTTGTTGGTAATCCCCCTGATGTATGCTGGGAGGCAGTTGAACAATCTTGGGCCCCTGACACTTATTGTGTTGTCCCTCAACGTGCTAGTGGCACCCCTGCTTTTCATTGGGGGGATGTTACATTGCCTGCCGAGTCTTTTGCTTTCGTAGGGAGTGATTCTCGTGTGCAAGTTTGGTACAAATCCCTCGAGAATTTTCCACGTGTATATAATAATGTATCTCTCCCGCCTGCATTCTAGAGAGTACAGGTTTAGGAACTTCAAGCACTCCCAGTAATTGAGGTGGTTTATCGCAGTTATGCGTGCCATGAAGGTTCTCTGCACATTTTCAAGGTCAGCAATTTCACCCGCCTTGAAAGGTGCAGTTAGTGTGCAGCAATATTCCAGCCTAGATAGAACAAGCGATCTGTAAAGTTGGCATCCCTGGTTTTGAAGGTTCTCATTATCCATCCTGTCATTTTTCTAGCAGATGTGATTGCTACGGTGTTATGGTCCTTGAAGGTGAGATCCTCTGACATGATCAATCCCAGGTCTTTGACATTAGTTTTTCGCTCTATTGTGTGGTTGGAATTAGTTTTGTACTCCGATGAGATTTTAATTTCCTCACGTTTTCCGTATCTGAATAATTGAAATTTCTCATCATTGAACTTCATATTGTGTACATGTGAGAGAGAGACAGAGATATAGGACATATAGATAGATATATAGACAGAGTTATAGACAGCCAGAGACAGCCAACGCCAGCCAGCCTGCCGAATACATAAGAACATAAGAATGAAGGAACACTGCAGCAGGCCTACTGGCTCATGCAAGGCAGGTCCATGTCGCCCCCCCAGCTTAGACCAATGACCCACCTAGTCAGGTCACATCCTCTGAAGGAAGGAGCATGGCATCAGACCTAGTAGCACAAGCTAGTCAGGTCCAACTCACACTCACCCACAGCCATCATGTATTTATCTAACCTATTTTACTTTCCCTTATAAGGGAGTGTTAATGCCATGACATCATTGAACCCCTGGTGTTTGCCACACTATTTGTCTAGCTGGCACTCAATGAACTGGGTTCCCACAAGGTCTAAGTGGTCCCAGATTTTTTCATACCCCACACTGAGTGGGCAGACCCATTCTTCATGTCTGGGCCCTAGGCTGTCGCACTAAATTTGAAGGAATGAAAATAAAATGTAGATCTACGTCGGATTAGCACGTGCACGTATATCTAGTGTGGACAGTTTAAGGGTTAAAGGAGGGTCTGGGATAGTGACAGCTGGGAGGGACTTTTTCAGCTGTCGTATCTGACGCCTCTGCAAGACAATGATTATGTATGAGGAGGTGAAAGTGTTGAATGATGCTGAAAGTATTTTTTTGGAATTTTTTTTCTTTTTGGGTCACCCTGCCTCGGGGGAGACGGCCGACTTGTTAAAAAACAAAACAAAAAAGCAATTAATCCGTTCCAGACACCAAAAATTTTTTATTATTATTAACATGGGCCTTTTCCCCCACCACGGCAGGGGTGGCCCGAAAGAAAAACTTTCATCATCATTCACTCCATCACTGTCTTGCCAGAGGCATGCTTACACTACAGTTATAAAACTGCAAATTTTAACATCCCTCCTTCAGGGGCAGGCCGGTTTCCCTGAATCCTTCATAAATGTTATTTTGTTTCCACCAAAAGCACGTCAAGTATTAAAACCATTTGTCCCCTTTTTCACCTATCAAATACGCTCATGCATGCTTGCTGAAGTCCAAGCCTCGCACAAAACCCCCTTTTTCCCCCCTTTCCCCTCCAACCTTTCCTAGGCCACCCTTACCCCGCCTTCCCCACTACAGATTTATACATCGTCATTCTACTTTGTTCCATCCTCTCACATGTCCTGCCACCTCAACAACCCTTTTTCAGCCCTTTTGGAAAATTTTTGGCAATCCTGCGAATTCGCTGCATTATAATGCCTCCAGCCTTCTCCTTGTTGCAACTTTTCACCACCCATGCTTCACCCCCAAAAGGTGTTGGTATAACTATACTTCAACGTTCCCCTTTTTTGCTTCCACGGACAAAGTTCTTTTCTCACAGACCCTAAGGCACCACCACCCTTCCCTCATCAATTCTATGATTCACCTCATCCTTCATAGACCCATTCTGACCCGTCCACTCCTAAATCTGAATACATTCACCTCCTCCATACTTTTTCCCCCTCAAACGGGGAATCATCTTTCATCTAATTTTGTTATTCACACTTATTTCTTTTCTTTTAATTTCAATTTCCTTTTTTAAATCCCCTAAACTATCCACCCTTTGCATTTCTTTTAGAATTTCCCAAAAACATGGTAAAAGGCTTTCAAATTCCACTTTAGTTTTTCTTAAGCCACCCCTTGCAACACTCTGCACTGCCTTAAACCCCATCTATAAAAAATATTAACAGCCATTGACATCCCCATCCTTGTCAAAGGCCTACTTTTACTGGGAAATAATCTCCCCCTCCTACATACCTAACCTGACCTCACTATCCCTCGTATAAACTCTTCACATCTGCCACATTGCCCCCCTATCCACCCTGTCAAATGCCTTTTCTAAATCCATAAATGCCACAAAAACCCCTCTTTACCCTTTTCTAAATACTGTTCAGCCATATGTTTCACTGTAAAAAACCTTGGTCTTCACACCCCCCTTTCCCGAAACCTTGTTCATCTGCTGTCCACTCTCCATTTCCCAAATTTTTTCCCAAAATAAGTCTACCATACACTTTACCAGGTATACTCAACAGACTTTATTCCCATAATTTTTGCACTTTTTTTGTCCCCTTTGCCTCTATACAAAGGAACTATGCATGCTCAAAAATATTAACAAAAAATAGATTTTTTAAAGATTATCTATAGTTTTATATACACAAAACAATGAGAAAGAAATATAAAGCACAAATTTTAATGATAAATGAACATTACATACCTTTATTGAAGAGACTTGTTGGCATATTAAGAGGGGGAGAGGAGATCGATCCCCTACTTAAGGACTTCAGGTACAAAACCCCCAGGGTTACTTCCCTTTTCCCTTTTCTGCCACAGTTCATTCATTACTTAGCTTAAAATATTTGTATTCCTAATGTGGGCAACAGGTGAGTAGTATTTATTTGTAGGAAGTCATGTGGCAGCGGTAGATGGGGTACATATGTAGATGAATGGTTCAAAGAACCGACAAGTTGTTAAATTAGACACATATGCAACACTTGGGTATCTTTAGAAAGGAAACGTTTTACACAGTGGCTTCATCAGTCCAATACAAAGTAGAAAGTTGAAAGGAGAGGAGGAGTTTGAGGAATCAGTCCCCTGGCCGGGGTCGATGCTTAGTCCATCAATCTTGAAGCAAGTAACATAGGGCAAAGAAGTTGCTTATTGTGACAGGTGAGCGGGGTCCTCGGCTGAAAACTGGAACAACTGTGGCTGAAAAGGGATTATTTGGAATGCTTATGCCTTATATCTAAAAAGCACAGTATAGCACTTAGACTTATTTGGGATCCTAGGTAATTTACACTATGTATGATAACTGTACTTATGTGTATCTGAAGTAAATAAGCCTAATCAGCCAGCCAGCTGAACACGCAGTCAATCAGTGAGGTACCTAAGAAAATGAACACTGCAGCAGGCCTTTGGCCCATACTAGGCAGGTCCTTCACAATCCATCCCACTAACAGAATAGTTGCCCAACCCAATTTTTAATTTTAATCAAGCAATAAGCTTGATAATTCTATTAACTCGTGTGCAAGTCCCCTCAAACCAACCTCTCACTTGTGTATTTATCCAACCTAAATTTGAAACTACCCGAGGTTTTTTTCCTCAATAACCCCATTAGGCAGACTGTTCCACCATCAACTACCCTATTTCCAAACTAATACTTTCCCATATCCCTAAATTAAACTTGTCTAATTTGAACCCATTATTGCGGGTTCTCTCTTGGAGAGATATCCTCAAGCTCTTATTTATATCCCCCTTTTTAATACCCATCTTCCACTTATATACTTCAATCATATCTTCCCTCATTCTTCGGCTTTTCAAGTGAATGTAATTTAAGGGCTTCAATCTTTCTTTACAAAAATTTCAAGTTTTTAATTAAATTTTTGGCTAATGTTTTTAAAAAAATTTTCAGTCAACCCC
>WNWK01016788.1:0-44035 GCA_009830355.1 Cherax destructor
CGAAACGTTTCCTCAGTAAAGATACCCAAGCGTTGCACATGTGTCTAATTTATCAAAATCTTAGCCAGTTTGCGAGAAATGCCTCTCCCTCATCGTTTATACTCCTAAGTGTAATATTTGAGAATATCGTAGCCTACTGATAAGAAATATTCTCCTCCACCCATCTGTCTCTGACTCTCTCTCTCTCTTCCTCAGTCCTCACTCCATCCCCTCCCTACATAACGCTTAAACTAAGTCCCTCTTCCCCAATCTCTCGACCCCTCCCCTTACCTACTTCTCAATTTCTTTCTATCTAGCCTCCCTTCCAGTTCCTCCATATTCATTAAAGTTCCACGCATTTTCCTATTCTGCCTCGTTTGCTCTTTCCATTCCTCGGTCACCCATGTCTTCCCTCCACCGATTTCCTCGTCTCCTTCCTACATTCAAATTTATTCCTTACATTCTTATTTCTTTCTTCTGTTCCTCCTGGCGTAAAACATTTTTTATCATCCATCCCTCTTTCTCTCTTTCCTACCCTTTTCCGGCTTCGCTCTCTTTTACTTCCTTTCTCTTCCTCTTAGTATTTCTCATTGCCATTTTCCCCTCAGTATTGCTTGTTCTTCCTTCCCATTAGTTATCTTTACGTAACTCTCACAACATACATTTACAACGATAGAGAATCAGATGAAGACTTTCTCAGTGAATACGGAGGCCTGGAAATTAGGCTGTAGACGTCCAGGAAAGACTCAGTTTAATAGGGTTGCTGATTATTTTTCAGCTTGCACTCTAAAATTCAAAATGTGAGAAAATCGAATCCACTCCATGAAAAGAGGTTAATTTAAATATATATATATATATATATATATATATATATATATATATATATATATATATATATATATATATATATATATATATATATATATATATATATATATATATATATATATATATATATATATATATATATATATATATATATATATATGTGTGTGTGTACAAATGGTTTTTAATACTTGACGTGCTGTTGGAGTGTGAGCAAAGTAACATTTATGAAGGGATTCAGGAAACCGGCAGCTTGGACTTGAGTCCTGGAGATGGGAAGTACAGTGTCTGCACTCTGAAGGAGGGGTGTTAATGTTGCAGTTTTATAACTGTAGTGTAAAGCACCCTCTGGTAAGACAGTGATGGAGTGAATGATGATGAAAGTTTTTCTTTTCGGGCCACCCTGCCTTGGTGGGAATCGGCCGATGTGTTAAATATATATATATATATATATATATATATATATATATGTCGTGGCGATTAGGTAAAACTTGCGATTTTGGCTTAAATAGCAACGCTCACCTTGCCATATAAGACAAGTGAAAATTTGTGTATGCAATAATTTCGCCAAAATCATTCTGAACATAACGAAAAAAATATATTTCATTGTGTTTGTTTATTATTAAATTAATGTTAAAGTATCTAAAATATATTTAGTTGGGTTAGGCTAAATTAAATTGCGCTTGTTGTAATAAGGTTAGGTAGGTTTTCAAAGTTTCTCTTTGTACAAAATTATAAATTCTTACATTAACATAATTGAAAAAAATATAGCTTTAAACGTATAAGAGAAAATTTTAGAAAGGACTTAATTTTAGATGAGTTCTTGCTAATTGACCAGTTTTACCTAATCGGCACGACATATATATATATATATATTTTAACACATCGGCCGATTCCCACATAATATAATAGAATTATTAAAAGACTTGAGTAAGAGAATTATATGTACGTTCTGTCCTTACATATTTACAATGTAACATCTTTTAAGAGTTTTATTTTTATAACATTAACGTCAAGAGACTTACAGACATGAAAGAATGATGAAGAATGTGTTGCAGTGAAAGAACACTTCATAAGGCACCATCACGAAAAATTACCATTCCTGTATAAGTGGTGAAAAGGCAGCATTTGGTGTCGTTATACCTTAAAACTGGTTAAAGAATAAATTTCAATTCCATTGGCAATTAGTTCTCAAAAGTATTCTCAAGTTTGAAACTTATAACAAACTTTAATAGAAAAGGATAAAAAAATAATCTGCCTTTATGGAATATTTCCCAGATTACTACTCAACAATATAATTATAAAACTGCTTACTGAACCCCTTAAAAAAATTCCAGCTATTAAGAAAAATTTCCAGTCATAAATAAAACCAGAAATGCATAGCTAAAAAAAACAATAAACTTCAACCTGTAACGAAAAAAAAAAAATCACCAAAGAGTATATAGTAGTTAGCTTGAGTATTAATGCCCTGTCACAGGATGCTTTCCTGCTAATTCACAAAGTTAAATTAGTATTCCAGACACAATGACCGGCAATATTTACTCGTGAGACTTAGTAAGAAAAAACAACATTTTGTTTTAGGGGGTCATAAAGGGGTCCCAGCCTGGAAACTGCGCCACGTCGGTATGTACGACAGAGGAAGGGTGAGAAAGGGAGGGAAAGGAGAGGAAAATAAATACCTGACTATAATTAAGAAAAAAAATGAAACATAGTTGATAAACTTACCATCTATACTGATGGCATGTGCTGAGGAGAAATACTTTAAGTTTAGCTTTCTCTACTTTTGTCTAGCTAACTGAAGCAACGAAAGTGAAGCAGATGGCCTCTCTACCTGAAGGACAATCTGATATAGAACAAAGGAGCTAGCCGAGGACTTTAATAATTTTCCTTATTAGTCTTCACTTTGAAGGAACTCTCATGAAACTATCCCAAAATCTGGATCATTCTTAAAGTCACCCTTTTAGTGGCAGTGATTTGATGGTGGGAACTTATTTTTTTTTTAACACATCGGCCGATTCCCACCAAGGCAGGGTGGCCCGAAAAATAAAAACTTTCATCATCATTCACTCCATCACTGTCTTGCCAGAGGAGTGCTTTACACTACAGTTATAAAACTGCAACATTAACACCCCTCCTTCAGAGTGCAGACACTGTACTTCCCATCTCCAGGACTCAAGTCCGGCCTGCCGGTTTCCCTGAATCCCTTCATAAATGTTACTTTGCTCACACTCCAACAGCACGTCAAGTATTAATAAACCTTTTGTCTCCATTCACTCATATCAAATACGCTCACGCATGCTTGCTGGAAGTCCAAGCCCCTCGCACACAAAACCTCCTTTACCCCTTCCCTCCATCTTTTCCTAGGCCGACCATTACCCCGACTTCCCTCCACTACAGATTTATACACTCTAGAAGTTATTCTGTTTCGTTCCATTCTCTCTACATGTCCGAACCACCTCAACAACCCCTCCTCAGCTCTCTTGATAATAGTTTTGGTAATCCCGCACCTCCTCCTAATTTCCAAACTACGAATTCTCTGCATTATATTCACACCACACATTGCCATCAGACATGACAACTCCACTGCCTCCAGCCTTCTCCTCGTTGCAACATTCATCACCTATGCTTCACACCCATATAAGAGTGTTGGTATAACTATACACTCATACATTCCCCTCTTTACTTCCATGGACAAAGTTCTATGTCTCCACAGACTCTGAAGTGCACCACTCACCCTTTTCCCCTCATCAGTTCTATGATTCACCTCATCCTTCATAGACCCATCTGCTGACACGTCCACTCCTAAATATCTGAATACATTCAACTCCTCCATACTCTCTCCCTCCAATCTGATATCCAATCTTTCGTCACTTAATCTTTTTGTTATCTTTATCACCTTACTCTTTCCTATATTCACTTTCAATTTTCTTCTTTTACATACCCTACCAAATTCATTCACCAACCTCTGCAATATCTCTTCAGAATCTCCCAAAAGCACAGTGTCATCAGCAAAAAACAACTGTGACAACTCCCACTTTGTATTTGATTCTTATCTTTTAACCCCACACCTCTCGCCAGGACCCTCGCATTCACTTCTCTTACAACCCTATCTATAAATATATTGAACAATCATGGTGACATCACACATCTTTATCTAAGGCCTACTTTTGCTGGGAAATAATCTCCCTCTCTCCTACACACTCTAACCTGAGCCTCACTATCCTCATAAAAACTCTTCACTGCTTTCAGTAACCTACCTCTTATTTCATACACCTGCAACATCTGCCACATTGCCCCAACCCCTATCCACCCTGTCATACGCCTTTTCCAAATCCATAAAAAACCTCTTTACCCTTATCTAAATATGTTTCACTGTAAACACACGATTCTCCTTTGTATGAACTGATGAAGTCACTGTGTGGCGAAACGTTTCCTCAATAAAGATACCCAAGTATTGCATATGTGTCTAATTTAGCAACTCGTCGGTTCTCTGAACCATTCATCTACAGCCCTGAGCTGTTGAGTTATGAATGATGATTATGTAGTTGCCCCAGAAGAAGGTATATTTCAGCATTTCTGACACTACGTGTTGTATATAATTGCAGCGCACGTGCTAATGAAGATGTAGCAACTCTTAATGACTGTCTGATGACAGGACCCTCACTAACTGAGAAGCTTGGAGACGTGCTTATAATTTTTTACGCAAATCCATATGCCTACACGGCTAATATTTCCTAAGCTTTCTTAAGAGTAGGCCTACAAGAAATAGAGATTATACTCGATTATTGAGGCCTGAAAATCCACATGATCCTCAAAGTCCTGTGAAAACATATCGTATCATGAAGGTCCCTTCATAGAAACCTTAAATAAAAGTTTTTATATGAACAGTCTTCAAGGTACTGTGAATAAAGAAGTGGATTTGAAATCCGTATATAGAGATGCTAACAAGGAAATGATAGAAGCAAATATGCCTCTAAGGATGTGCAATACTAATTCAACTCAATTAAGGGAACTGAGTTGAAGTTCCTCAGGCAAGGCTTGCCAGTAACTATCAGCTGCAGCCGACCTAACTAGGATCAGGTATGTTTGCACTTTCTGGGTATTTGTATCGGACTCAAAAATCTTCCCTGGTTTGGTAGGGAAAATTTTATCCTGATATTGGTGTCTAGATTGAAGTAGTGGTGTCTCTCGAACTGTTATACTGTTTTTCACACAGTCGGGATTGTTCAACGACGCTCACTGTTCTCTTACGCTACACTCTCATGATTTGCCTTTTGCTTCGTGGTATTTTCACGACAGGAATATCAGTTACACTTCTCTGTATCATTAGTTCTACCGCAAATTTCTGAGACTGCACAAGAGTAAAATGCATACTATTGTTCCTTTGTTCAGGGCAATGCCTGCGTAAAACATGTTGCCCGTCCATCTCCTGAAGCCAATCTGCCCTTCTTCCACTGCTCCGCCTTAGGGCAGGCCCTTAAATGCTGACTTCAGCATGATTTCCCTCCTTGCTTAACATCATAACATGATTGATTAACATCACAACATAATTGATTAACATCACAACATGATTGATTAACATCATAACATGATTGATTAACATCATAACATGATTGATTAACATCATAACATGATTGATTAACATAACATGATTGATTAACATCATAACATTTTTGATTAACACCATAACATGATTGATTAACATCATAACATGATTAATTAACATAACATGATTGATTAACATCATAACATGATTGATTAACATCATACCATGATTGATTAACATCATAACATGATTGATTAACATCATAACATGATTGATTAACATCATAACATGATTGATTAACATCATAACATGATTGATTAACATCATAACATGATTGATTAACATCATAACATGATTGATTAACATCATAACATGATTGATTAACATCATAACATGATTGATTAACATCATAACATGATTGATAAACATCATAACATGATTGATTAACATCATAACATGATTGATTAACATCATAACATGATTGATTAACATCATAACATGATTGATTAACATCATAACATGATTGAATAACATCATACCATGATTGATTAACATCATAACATGATTGATTAACATCATAACATGATTGATTAACATCATAACATGATTGATTAACATAACATGATTGATTAACATAACATGATTGATTAACATCATAACATGATTGATTAACATCATAACATGATTGATTAACATCATAACATGATTGATTAAAATCATAACATGATTGATTAACATCATAACAAGATTGATTAACATCATAACATGATTGATTAACATCATACTATGATTGATTAACATCATAACTTTAATTATTAACATCATAACTTTAATTATTAACATCACAATATGATTGATTAACATCATAACATGATTGATTAACATCATAACATGATTGATTAATATCATAACATGATTGATTTCTTATTATCTAACTATCGACGACAGTTCATTATTGTCCTACACTTAAGTAAAGTGGTGCTAAAGTAAGGAGTCATTTTTCTCATTTCACTGTCACTCGTATTACACACAAGAACAATATGGTGCAGGAGAGGTGGCGACTTATGATGCTGTTAGCGGCATGCGGAACTAATTAAACTGTTTACGTGGAAGCAAGAGAGGCTATCAGCCCTTCTTGGAGGGCTGAGTCCCTCAAGTCCCTCAGGGGGCTAAGAGGGCTGATATACCCTTTCTGGAGAATTTTCTCATGAAACATGAAATTCCCTCATCTGAGGGTGTTCATCAGGGTGATCCACTCGCTCCACTTCTCTTCTGTTTGGCAGTAAGAGAACTAACTTCCAGCCTACGCAGCAAGCTCAACATCTGGTAACTGGAGGATGGCACTCTGGTAGGTACTGGGGAGTCCCTGTTAGAGGACCTACAACGGGTGAAGACACAGGGAGAAGCCTTAGGACTCATCCTTAATCCCTCAAAGTGTGAAATTATCATAACAAATCAGGAAATAATCAATGTGGTGCAAACAATCCTCCCAGAAGTCACTAATACCACTCCATCCAACAGTACCCTCCTGGGAGCACCTCTGGGTCACCACGCCATCGACACTGTCCTCAAGAACAAAGTGAATGACCTGAAAAGAATGGAGGAGAGAATAAGTGATCTTGATGCCCATGATGCCCTGTACCTCCTCACAAGGTGTCTTACTATGCCAAGACTCACTTCTTGAGGTGCGCACCCTCTTTTGAAAACCCAACACTTGACGAGTATGACGCACACCTGAGATCAACCTTCAAGAAGGCACTGAATCTGTCACTAGAGGATCAGCAATGGGAGCAGGCAACCCTCCCAGTGCGACTGGGAGGTATAGGGGTGCGCAAAGCAAGGCAGGTAGCGTTACATGCATTTCTGTCATCGTGTTTGGCCTAATGTGGATTAGTCAAGAGGATTGTCCCTGAACGTTTGAGAGGTGTGGTGGGAGCTCAAGACCCCAAGTTCATTGAAGCACCAGTGCAGTGGGACAACCTGGCAGACTCCTCCAGTAGACCAGCTCCTCCCAAAGAACACAAACAGTCCCACTGGGACAAACCGATCATGGAAAAAATTGCCAACACAATGCTCACCAACGCTTCAGGAAAGGACAAAGCTCGTCTCCTAGCGGTGTAGGCACCACACTCAGGAGATTTCCTTCTAGCTGTTCCCAATTCCTGTCTGGGGACTCGACTCGACCCACAGGCCATTCGGATTGGTGTTGCTCTTCGCCTAGCCGCCCCCATACTCACCGAACATAGGTGTATTTTCGGCAGGGCGACGGCTGATCAATTCGGACTTCATGGTCTAGTGTGTCACACATCAGAAGGGAAGTATGCTAGACATGAGAAGGTCAATGACATCATAAAGAGAAGCCTCGCCACAGCCCGTTGCCCAGCTCAACGGGAACCCCAAGTGCAGAGGTCTGATGGAAGTCAAAAGCGTCCTGATGTAGCCACCATGCTACCCTGGAAGGATGGTAAGCAGATTGCTAGGAACTACACCTGTGCTGCCACATTGGCAGTCACCTACGTGCCACACTCCTTAGCCGAAGGGGGTGGAGCTGCCAGCCACATGGACACCCAGAAGACCCGCAAATATGAAGACCTTCCCTCTTGCTATAACTTCATCCCAATAGGGTCGGAGACCCATGGAGCATGGGGCAAGTGTGCTCTAAAGTTTCTCAAGGAGCTGGGTGGAAAACTCAACATTGAAACCAAGGACCACAGGGCGACCAGCTTCCTCTTTCAGAGACTCAGTGTTGCGATTCAGAGGGGAAATGCCTGCAGTATTCTGGGCCTGCGGCCCACTACCGGGGAGCTGGACGAAGTATTTGACATGTAGCTCTGAGTTGTCATCTATGTTGTTTTACTCACTATTGTATTCTTGTTAATGTATTTTGACAATGTATTGTATCTTAAAAATTTTTTTTATATATATTTAATAAAAGATGGGGTGGTAGGGGAAGTGGAATATTCAAATGGCTTCAGAAAGACATCTAAATATTCTTCCTTGAAGTCTTTTTATCCACTTCTCCGAGGCTATGGGACCCACAATTCACACCAGAGGTGGACCCCATATATATATATATATATATATATATATATATATATATATATATATATATATATATATATATATATATATATATATATATATATATATATTATATATGCGCTTAACAAATAGCAAAAAAGAGAAGTTATTAATAAACATCTTTCATTCCACAGCAGGATTCGAGCCTGCACACTCTACATTTAAGTAAGAATTACTTTAGCATCACAGCCACATCGAAGATAAGTATGTAATAAGTTAGTAATAAGTTATTTTGTCAAATCCGGTTATATGTAGTGAACCTCGAAAATCGAACTGTGGACTGAGAGATAATGTTTGTAAATAATTTCCCACATTTGCGAATTGTTAAACATTCCAAAATCTTTTTCGAAGCTCACACCATGTGACAGGATTTGATGAAGTACCTTGTTACATGCATTCCAATTTTTTATGAGCTTCAGCTATAATTTTAAAGTCATCTAAATTTAGTGCATGGATAAGATTGCAAATCAGTTCTGATAGGTGAGTGTGGTGGATTGCACAAGCGAGTTAGGCTCTCATATAATAATCTCTCTCTTTGCAAACTCTAGTCCTAAAATTTCGAGAAGCATTTTCTACATATCCAATATTACTAGTGATCTTATTTATTACAAGTGATCTTATATAGTGTAAGTGATCTTATATAGTTCAAGTGATCTTATATAGTGCAAGTGATCTTATATAGTGCAAGTGATCTTATATATTACAAGTGATCTTATATATTACAAGTGATATTATATAGTACAAGTGATCTTATATAGTGCAAGTGATCTTATATAGTGCAGGTGATCTTATATATTACAAGTGATCTTATATAGTACAAGTGATCTTATATAGTACAAGTGATCTTATATAGTGCAAGTGATCTTATATATTACAAGTGATCTTATATAGTACAAGTGATCTTATATAGTGCAAGTGATCTTATATAGCACAAGTGATCTTATATAGTACAAGTGATCTTATATATTACAAGTGATCTTATATAGTACAAGTGATCTTATATAGTACAAGTGATCTTATATAGTACAAGTGATCTTATATAGTACAAGTGATCTTATATAGTACAAGTGATCTTATATAGTACAAGTGATCTTATATAGTACAAGTGATCTTATATAGTTCCGTTAATGGGATCCATTAACGGAAATGGCTACCAATATTAAGTAGATCTACCATAATGTTTTAAAATAATTTGCGTGTAAATAACATAAAGTAATTTTGAACATTGCTTACTAATATTATAACTCGGATATCCATAAAATGGAAGTTTAATGTAACGAACATCTTAAACAGTTGTAACTAAAGGAATTGTTTGAGAGAATTTCTTTTCTAAAAATTATATGACAGTATACTGAAACAGTTGTAGTGGATTAATATTACTTAAGAAAAATATGCAAGAATTAAACTTCACTTGAATATCCAGACTAAATGGAACAATAAATAATATATGTTAATTAGAGTCATCATGGCGTTTTCTTTAAATAAAGTTTGTACGGCGTAGCTGTAATCCAGCACAAGTTGACTTACGGAAGCTACCGTTAACGTGTTCAATAATAACATCAAGTAAAGAAATCTTATTATTTTCCTTATTAACATCATGGTTCTTGAAGAGTAAAAATCCAACATATCTTCTAGAAACCGTTAGTTTAAAATCAAAAGGACTCTCAATTAGACAATTTTTTTTAAGACGAAAATCGGAAAATATTTGAAAGAGATGGTCCCAAAATAAAATCTTTTGCTACTCCATCTATTCTAGTAACTGGAAACTGCAATTGTTTAAAAATATATATATATTTAAACCTTCCATTCACTGGATTGGAAAATGAACAAGCAATATAACCAGAGACAGTAAAATTATTCTCAATCTTCCAAAATAACTAAGGGTTTCTGGGGATAAAGTTTTCCACGGGAATTCGTAGAAAAAAAACACCATCACTAGGAAGCCTTATTTAAATGACTAGGATGTTCATAAAGTTTTTGTAGAAGGCGTCACGGCAGCTGTTAGTAAACCATCTCCTGTTTTTTTAATAAGATATGTAACCATCCTGAAACACAATATACATGTCACTACAGCAGACAAATTAGGAGATAACAAAACTAAAATTGCTGACCTAAACGACACACATTTATCAACCTAACAAGGGCCCACATATTGAATAGCTTCTTCTTTCACAGACTCAGTGTTGCAACTCATATAGGAAATAAGGGCAGGATCCTGGGCAAGCGACCCACTTCTGGGGAGCCAGATGAGATGTTTGATATTATAGTTTTTTGGATGATAGGACACTAGTGTATACATTTAGAACATCTTTATTTTATACTTTTCGGTGTTGGGACCTTAGTTATTTCAAAGGATACAAGAAATTGAGAGACCGAAGTATACATTATACAGTGTAGAAAGCAGGTCACTGGTGAGGATCAGGTTGGGTTATCTCTAGCCGTGTCACGAAGCAGCAGGGAATCATCATGGAATATTCTTATATGTGTAAGTGCAGTTAAGATAGTGAAATTGCCAGATCTTTGTTCAGTAATGTGACGCCCATCAATGTTGGATTCTCTGTTTCTACAACATACATCTAGTCTTCCTGAAAAGGGTAAAAATGGTATATACTTGTTACCAGGACAACGTAGATCAATCATGTTATATACACTCCCAAGGATACACACACCTGGGATACCTATCCATTTTATCACAACATGTATTAGAAGTGGCCCCTCATAAACTAGCTGGACACAGAGCAAAACAAGTCTCTCCATCATGCCAGGTACCACAAACCCTGGTCATTCTATAAACCTTCCTGCCCGCATAGTGTAAACATTAATAAAAAAACATTCGGCATTATTTGATGTCACCTCACTTTTCACTGATATATTCAGAAAGTTTTTTCTAGTGTATACACATACTCATACGTAGCCTGTATGTTAGTTTCAACCCCTTCATATATGAAAACCAGTTTTTCAAACAGATTTGGCATTGCTATGAGAAGTCCCCCGAGTGTATTCGCTGCCAACATATTTATGGAAAAACGTTAGAGACTGGAGGCTAACCCTACTATCAGATTTATTGCTCAACTATAAAGCGAAGACTAACTGCCCTTCTTTGTTTTTATTTACGAGTCACCAATGATACCCTTTCTTTAAGAGTCTACAGAATGCCCAATGGAAAAGAAGACCCTATTTATTTTCAGGGTAACCACGGCATTTGCACCAAGTGAGGCATTGGAATTTTCCTTAGAGCTATGCATATTTTCAGTCCCGAATTCTTAGAATAATTATAGTTCATCCCCATTACCTTCACGCTGTTACATCTATATTATAAACAAATTGCAAATGCTGAACTAACAATATTCTCAACTCTACCAACAACACCACCACAGAGAAAACCAGGATTCCTAACTGTACATTTAGGAGAAGTTGTCAACATAGTCAACAAGTAGCTACCATAGCCACGTCTTCCATCAAAGACCTTACCACGAAGAAAGATCCCTTTGACATCCCTAATTATGAATAAGGCTCGTACACAGTACCCTGCAGAGGGGATAACAAGATGTATGTTGTAGAAACAGAGAATCCAACATTACTGAACAAAGATCTGGCACTGCACTTACACATATAAGAATACTCCACACTGATTCCCTGCTGCTTCGTGACACGGCTAGAGATAACCCAACCTGATCTTCACCAGTGACTTGCTTTCTACACTGTATAATGTATACTTCGGTCTCTCATTTTCTTGTATCCTTTAAAATAACTAAGGTCCCAATACCGAAAAGTATAAAATAAAGATGTTCTAAATGTTTACACTAGTGTCCTATCATCCAGGATTCTGCCCTTATTTCCTACCTGAGTTGCAACGCTGAGTCTCTGAAAGAGGAAGCTATTCAATATGCGGATCTTTGTTTCTTCAATGAATTTATCACCTAACTTTTTCAAAACATTAAGCATATTTTTCCCAATACTCCGAGAGTCTCCGATCCATTTGGAACTAGGTTATAGGATAGTGCCCGGTAACTGTTGTAGATCCTCTGAATCTCCATGAAACTGGCAGCAGAGCACACTGTGTATCGTAGATGCACAGGTGTAGTCCTCTGTAGTCTCATTACTGTCAAAGGTGGCAGAGTGACTCAATCTGGGCGCTTTTGGCAGCTGGGCAACGGCCTGTAGCGAGACTTTGCTTGATGATATTTTGACCTCATGTTTGGCATGCTTCAATTCTAATGTATGACAGCTGATACCCCAGAGTTGATATTGATCGGCATATGCACTGTTACAAATGCACTTGTCTTTAGTGAGTATGGGAGTGACTAGGCGAAGAGCTTCGTCAGTGCGAGTAACTTGAGGGTCGAGGCATGTACCCGAGGAGAAATACGGGATAACCAAAGTGAACGTTGAACTATTAGTGTCTTCAATGCTAATGGGATTCTGTGACCTCTGGGAGAAGCTCGTCTACTTAAAGAGTCCACAAGGATATCCCATTGCGCTGCTGCTTTGATTATCTTTGGGTCGTGAGTTTTGCAAGCACCGATCAAGCATTCTTGTTTTTTTTTTCTTCAGTACTTCACTGGATGCAAAACTCTAGGATAGAAATCCATAATGCTGTGCCTGTTGCCTTGTAAACTCCTGATCAAAATGGTGATCTTCCAGTGAGAGATTTAGTGCATACCTCAAATATTAGGATAGTTTGGGTACTCTTAGATACTCTAAGAGAACACACAGGGCATCGTGAGCATTCAGATCACTTATTCTCTCCTCTATCTTCTTCCGGTCATTCAGTCTGTCCTTGAGTACCCAAGGACGCCGTTAGCCTCGGGGTAGTAGCCAAGGCTTCCGGTAGGATAATTCTAACCTTAGAAATTATTTCTTGATTTGTTGAGATGATTACGCATTTGGAGTAGTTGAGGATGAGTCCGATAGCTTCTCCCTGTGAGTTCACCAGTCAAAAGTTCGCTACCAGGGAGACCTGTCTACCTACCAGAGAGTCACCATCCAGGTACCAGTTGAGTATGAGACTCAAGATGGTTGTGAGTTCTCTTACCGAACTCTGTAGAAGTAATTTCACACTCATTAGAGGTAAAAGTTTACTGTAACCAACTGAAACAAGTAAACGAAGACTACATAATAATCGCTAACGGCTGCCATGACCACATCTCTTTTGCTAGGTATTTTTGTCTTGTTTAAGTCTGGCATTATTTTCTGGTATGACAATGAAGTAGGCTTTTTTGCATGAGCTTCTAATCCATTGTCTACAGAGAGATCTTTATAGCAAATAAATGGTTTGTCTAAATACGCTGGCAGCTTCGGTGCAGGTATTTCTCTTTATATCTCATTTAGAGTTGACTATTACACACTTCCCTTGAAAGCCAGTGCATCGAAACTGCCATAAGCTTCCCTTTACCCACGAACAGGTTTTAGGCTATAAGTCCTTCTAAATAATTTATTGAAGATGGTGGCAGGCCCTTCTTAAGGGATCACTTTTTTTGGTGTCAATATGCTGAGTAGCACATCATAAATCTCATTTTATACTGTTTTCCAAAATTTATAATTCCTTCCCCTAAAAAATTGCTTTGTGAGAAGAGACTCTTGGGACCTTTTATTTTCGTTGCATCATAATATTTCTTAGAACCTACACCTAACTCACGACGCTGTGAGTGTGAGTAGAATGGTTGTGAGTACAATGTTTCTGAGTGGGAGCATTATTATTAGGATACTTCTCAATACAATGGTTGTGAGTAGAATGGTTATGAGCAGGATTGTTTTCAGTAACATAATTGAGAACACAATTATTAAAGGGATAACCGTAAGTAGGATGGGTGTGAGTCGTATGGTTGTGTTTAGAATGTGTGAGCAAAACTACTGTGAGTAATATGTTTGCGAATAGGATGGTTTTCTGTAAGTTGATGTGGAAATAATGATTCTGATTATAATGATTAGGTGTAGGTTAATTGTGGAAATGATGACTGTGAGTATAATGGTTAAGAGAAGGAATATGAGTGTCATGGTTGTGAGTAAGGTAGTTGTGAATGGGATTATTGATAAACTAATAGGTGTGAGTAGGATGATTATGTGTAGGATGTCTGAGATAGGGTGATTTTGGATAGACTGGTTGTAAGTAGGAGTGATGCGAGTAGGATTGTTAGAGGTATTAGGGTTTAGGGAACTAATACGCAGAATGGTAACGAGTAGGATGGTTGTAAGTAAAGCTGTTGTGAAAGGGATGGTTGTTGGTGTGATGGATGAGGGTAGGATAATATTGAGTAGTCTGGGTATGAAAAGAGTAATTATTTTGTTAATTAGTTCCCTTTTTGTCAACTACACCCTGTTTACCACTTGTGAAGGACACTTTAATACCCAAAACACAGATTAAAGTTAACTCTCAGTGAACATTCCCTCAAAGTCATACTTCTCACCATGTATATGTCCTGTGAAAACTGTCGGTATGAAGGTTGTGGGTGAGGTGAAAACGCTGTTTTAAAAGTGCGCAAAAAATTATACTTGAAAAATATCTAATTATATTAAAAAGAATGTGATAGCCATATGAGGGGAAGACGATATCAACACTGAAAATATTATCAGTAGAGAGAATATCTCCCAGAAAATCGCGTTCACATTCATCATTCATTAACACTGTAAAACATAGGGAATTAAATGGTGCTTTAGCCTGACACAAGATGACAAAATTGCAAATAGCAGAACAACACAACACATATTCTATATGGAGCATTATTCTTCTATTATAAATGCCAACATGGCACAAAATGTTCTAGTAAAATCATGTTCTACAACTTTTGTCTTTCTAGGGAGCCTAATTTTCATTTACAAGAGCCAGCCAAGAACGAGTGAGAAGACAAGCGACGGTACAAGAGGGTTGCAAGTACTGTTATTCTTGGATAAATTGTTTGCGATAACAGATAATATTTACTTGGCTTGGAATTAAATGGAGTATGATAGAAAATGGAGTAAAATGTGGGATCATAATAATATAAGAACATCCACTCAACAAAGGCAAAAACGGAAACCTCCACTTCAATGAAGCTCTCTGCAAGATATGTAGCCTTCAAGTAGGAAAAAACGCTAATAAGAAGGCCTTAAAGGCCTTACTTATGGGTACATTTCTGATTATTCTTTGCTTGCGATAAATTGATAAATTTTCCTTTTAGTGGCTCGAGGTTTCAAGACGGTTGTATCCAACTTCGAAGACCCTCAGGAGTCTTCAAAATGACAATTTATCAATTTTTTTTCTAAATTGAGAAGATTTTACTGAGAACTAACAAGAATATGTCTTTTGATCGGCTGAAGCATATCTAGTATTATATTTATTTCGTGTTTACTCAGTAATATTTAGCAGTGTGTCACCCTCTCAGTCCCAGAATTGAAGGCTTCCACTCAGATACAGCAGCATTGAATGACTGAACCTGATTATATAAGGGAGTCATATATTATCACACAAAAATAGAAATTATTTAAATTTTCTAAAATTCTTCAGCAATATTTGCCAAATAGCAATAACTCACCTCAAGATCAATCCATCCAAAAATAATTGATAAATAACAATGCTTTGTGTCTGAAAACAATTATATAAAATTTATAAAAGAAAAAGGGATATCATATGAGGTAAAGAGAGAAAAACAAATATATTTAATATGCAAATGAAAAAAAAAATCAAAGATGCAGATGGTGTATGGGAGACTTGACCAAGAAAAAGGCACGAACCTAAGTAGTGTATACATTTTCCAGACAAATGCTGAAGCTCTGTACCCCCTGGGACAAGGGTTAATTACCGAGAGCGTTCGGGGGTAAAGAGAAGGGATGACTTATTGCTTACAGAGATCACGTAGCAGTACTACAGTCACTTAAGAATGTTTGAACCTCTAAGAATAGAATAGAGAGAGAGAGAGAGAGAGAGACAGACAGACAGACAGACAGAGAGGAGCAGAGGTGGGGTTCGCCACTAGTGTATATGATACTCAGTAATAAAATTTAGCGGATGTAGTTGACATCTTACTGCCACTTTCGAGACTCTGATTCCTTTAGAGTTTCCCCGTTTCTAACATGCTACGGTACATAGTCTCAGTATTGTCTTCCACAGGAGGCCAGACTGCAGCTAGAGCTGATAAACACAGGTTACCAGATGGTCGAAAAAAAAAAAAAAAACATGCAAGTTGCTGAAGGCGAAACAAAAATAAGTGATTTTTTTTATCTTTACGTTAATATAAGAGTCAATATTATAAACAGAACTGAGAACAATAAACAGAACACAAGATAAAAACATTTATACAGTGCATAACCCGCTCGTGATTGGATTACACATATCTTGTTTGGAAGGAGGTGAGTTTGAAGCGCCCTACCTGACTTTAGCCAAACATCAGGTAACGAGTAGGATACCAGGAAGCGACATCTTAACCAATACCAGAGAGTCCAGGTGACGCCTGCTACTGTATTTCTTACTTTGATAATGGCATACAATACCACTACCTCAAAACACCTTCTTCGAGGATGATGGATTGATTATATGGACTTTACATCTCTCCTGCTTTTGCTGCCTGCTCTGTATTCGACTGAAGAAGCCTACTGTGTAGGCGAAAAGTTTCGGAATAGAGATACCTAACTGGTGCACTTGTGTCTTATCAATTATAACAACGACACTTTAACCCATACAAAAATCTTCAGGTAACACCTGCAACTATAAATCTGACCCAGAGATGGTGCTCTGTTATGTTACGAATCTCGTAAATTCTCGAGAAAAAAAATAAAAAAAATGAATTGCATGCATATTTTTCATAGCAGATCCTCATCAAAATCAAACCTGCTTACATAAGCATTTGTCCAATCAATTGTTAAATAATAGTACTTAAGGTCTTAGCTTTTATTGCTCATTTCTTCGTACTGTATATACATAACTCAAAAATTTACTTAATAAATAAAATAATTTACCTTTGCGTGATATTTAGTTATTAATTGCTAAATAAGCCATTAAAAATTTTTATATTTCTAAGGATTTTCAACTATTTCTTTCTAAGGCAAACTTCTAAAACATGATTCTCTTCTCACCGAATTTCTCGTAACTATTGATATTCTTAGGGATTACATGTCATAACCCGAGATTACGGTGCTTTAGCGTCTTTAATGAAATTTTCAAGGATTTCATATAAATCCGTGTGTCACCTGATCGTGTCATGTCAAGTTCCTAGACGCAGGTGTGGGGTTCTTGATCCAAGGAGATGCATTTGACCTAATACTTACATCGTGTCTGATTATCATTCTTCCAGGCGTTGAATAATGACCTCTGCTGCCTTTGTACGTTCCTCCTATGCAATGTAACAACAATAGCAACAATAATAATAATAAAATAACAAAAATAATAATAATGATAACAAAAATAATATAATAACTCAGCGCATATTCATTATATATATACAAATATTCTTTGCTCTAGTGAATGTCCTGTGTATAAAGTGTGTAATGAATGTTTTGTAATAAACCTGACTCGACACACCTTGTTGGGGAATTTCATTATTCAGTACTTTGTTAACCCGGCTTCATATGGCACAGCAGAGTGCCAGGTCAGCGAGGAATGACATGAACAGCAGCCACACAGGGTTAATGATGCTCTGCATACATATTTTCGTAAATCAATTTACTCTTAAAAAAAAAAAAACTCAGTGTAGAGATTGCTTAACATTTGGAAAAGTGGTTATCCCTTCGCCATAATTTATTCTTGTACATAATGTTCCTTTTCAAAGGCGATCTTACAGTCCATGGCACAGTCTAATCAGAACAATGATGATATTCTAAGGAAATAACCTGGAAAACTGATCTGATTCCTCATTAAGGTACGCTAGCAAATCTAGGAGAAGGACGCTAGTAAACAAGGCACTAACGTCAAAACTCACCAGTGTAAAATCTAAGGCAATTTTTAAACACAGCCTCTCAGTAAGACCCAGTCTGTTCATATTTTGGACATGAGACATTTTCTACTAGAGGTTGCTAGATTATATGCTGCTGATGCAATGGAACTTTTGATAGCAGAATATACTATATAGCCTGAGTGGTGTATTTCATTCATTGTAGTTATGCTGAGAGTTTAATTTAAAACCTATTTTACCTATTAAAATATTCTTGTCTGGTGAAAAGGTTAAAGTGCAAAACTCATCACCCTAGTGCAGTCGATAGGCTTCAAAAAACATTAACCATTAACTAACTTCTAATAGGTTGGGCAGGGTTACCTGCATTGTGAATCTTAATAATTCCTCGATAAACGTATTGGAGTGTGGTTGTCCAAGCAAATTTTTCAATAACTTCATCTTTTCCCTTCAGAAGAAATGTTAAGAGCTTATTGAAGTGACTGCTGAGCTCCTCCGGAGGATTCTTAGTAAGAGCTTCATAAGTCTCTCTCACTAAACAATTTTTTTCGGGCTAATCCTCTTTATCATTGTATTTGATTTGTCTTAAGAAGTAACGTATTGGCAGTAACAAGCTGAGTATATCATATATTATTCTTTTCAATATATTTAAATTTTCAGGCGTTAGATCACAGAGATTTATCAATTTACAAAATGATTTTGCCTAATCTACAGAATTTACTTGGAAGAAAGAGAGAGATCAAATGAAAATGCTGGCCCACAGATGGCTCCAATTTCATCCTGTTCCCTACTTGTATGTTTCATTTACAAGCTCTTAGCTTGTAAATAAAGTTAGGACCCCTCACCCTACCCTTGTTAAACCCTGTGTAACAGAGAGAGATAAGGAAGGATTGGATGAGTAGAAGTGAAGGAATAGTGAATAATTAAATTAATTTGTAGATGAAATGGTAATAAAAGGATGAATATTTAATAATGTGGAGACGGAGGAGATCAGCAGAAGAAACTAGCGAAGAGAAATATAAATAGGATAAGAAAAAGTGAAACAAGAGAGAAGGTGAATGAGCTGAAAGGAGGACTTCAAGACCCAAAGTTGGAGCAGCAACAGATACAGTGAGTATATGAGCATATATAATGGATGAACAGAATTAAAAGGTGGATGATTAGGAAATAAAATAATTGAACAGTGAAAGAGAGTGCATGAGCAGTAAAAGAAAGTGCATCAAAAGTAAGTAAAAGAGTGCATGAGCAGGAGCAGTAAAGGAGAGTGCATGAGCTCACAGGATCCTACCTCGTAGTTTTTGGGAATAAAGTTGAACGATCAAATTACTTTCCAATAACTGATGGTGTTTCAGGAAAGGATCCTCTCATTTCAAGGTGGCCGCTGGGCACTCAAGGTGGCCGAGGGGCACTCTAGGAGGCTGCGGGGCACTCAAGGTGGCCGCGGGGCACTCAAGGTGGCCGCAGGGCACTCAAGGTGGCCGAGGGGTACTCTAGGTGGCCACGAGGCACTCAAGGTGGCCGCGGGGCACTCAAGGTTGCCACAGGGCACTCAAGGTGGCCGCGGGACACTCAAGGTGGCCGCGGGGCACTCAAGGTGGCCGCGGGACACTCAAGGTGGCCGCGGGACACTCAAGGTGGCCGCGGGACACTCAAGGTGGCCGCGGGGCACTCAAGGTGGCCGCGGGGCACTCAAGGTGGCTGCGGGGCACTCAAGGTGGCCGCGGGGCACTCAAAGTGGCCGCGGGGCACTCAAGGTGGCCGCGGGGCACTCAAGGTGGCCGCAGGGCACTCAAGGTGGCCGAGGGGTACTCTAGGTGGCCGCGGGACACTCAAGGTGGCCGCGGGACACTCAAGGTGGCCGCGGGACACTCAAGGTGGCCGCGGGGCACTCAAGGTGGCCGCGGGGCACTCAAGGTGGCTGCGGGGCACTCAAGGTGGCCGCGGGGCACTCAAAGTGGCCGCGGGGCACTCAAGGTGGCCGCGGGGCACTCAAGGGAACGAGGGAATATATTCCAATCTGTCCAGTCCTGATATTAACGAGAGGAGGAGAGAAAGGTTCGTACGGACAGGCTTTGTTTCGTTATATTTGTTAATGGCTGTGTTACATACGTAGTCTTTTTAATTTTGACTTCAAATTTATTGAAAAATCAATGAATCGTAAATTTCTTCTTCATATAATGTGATTACATTACAAACATCATATGATTTCTACTTAATAAAGGAACTAAATATATCAGTAATGAATTGTACAACGATAAGTTAAGATATATACGTGAAAGATGATCAGAGGCTGCACTGTAAACACTGATCTTTTATGTTCGAAGTCAGGGGTTCAGAACCTTTACTACGCCTCGCACCCCAAGGAAATGTTTGATTAGTGTTGAACCCCCCGCCTGCAAAAGTAATATCACATTTAAAGATGAAGTCAAATTTCTAATTCTTGAATCGCTAATTGAACCAGGTACATTAGTGCGGATGAACAAATTGAACTCAAAATATGTGATTTTAACTCAGTGCATAAAATGCAAATATAAATTGAGCAATTAGAAAAGTTTTTTGGTAAAATAAACGGAATTGTACTTTACATTGGGACTTTTTGGTGCACCCCCTGAAATGCCATCTCCCACCATTTAGGGGTACGTGCACCCCAGGGTGGGAAACCCTGGTACAACCCAGCAGTTGAAATGGTTTCTTTGAGACATTTTATATGAGTGTGAATGGACAAAATATAAGTTCACTATTAAATACAAATGTTTCTCGTTTCATGAAAAATGATTAAATTAAGGAACACTAAGCACGTTCTAGATTTTCCCAGAAGGTTTCTAGGGACCAGGACTGAGGCAAGCGTTGCCATGTGCTGAGGAACTAACAAGACACCATTGATTACTCTATCATCGAGCTTTGACAAAATTAAATTATACTTCCGGTTTAACACCCTATATTTGCAAGCTTAGCCTGTGTCCATATAATCTGCAGTGTCTCCTTCCTGTATGCCAGCCAGGGTAGTTACACCAGCCTACTCTCGCTTCACCAATCAGGATCATCGTTATTGTAAGAGAAAACGATTAGGTAGAGTATGCATAAAAACACCCTCGGACGCTCACACACACACACACACACACACACACACACTCGCAGGCTCACACATACACATACATATAGACACACACACACACACACACACACACACACACACACACACACACACACACACACGCGTAATTCTCTAGCACTTACCACAAAATCCTTTAATTCACTTCTTCGAGATTCTAACTCGCTCTCATTCTTTATACAACTCTTTCTTTCTTTCGGGTTCTCTTAATTAAATTCTAACATAGATAATCGAATAAATATACACCAAACTGTTTTGACTTACACTGCTTACACTGCATTTTTTTTCCATATTTTTATTATATTCACAATCATCCTCCACTACAATTTATTCAATATATTATACCACCGTCCTCTAACTCCTGTATAATTCTGAAATTTCACTTGTTAGATACATGACTACAAACACTAATGTAATTCCGAAGAAGACTCGAACCTACGAACGTTGGGGCAAAGTACACAGTCCTCTACGTACCATCCCACACTAGTCCATATTTTGGCGAGACAAATTATATGTACTAAACTCATATTCTTCCATATACTTCTAATAGAGTGTGCTACTGATGTGTGTGTGTGTGTACTCTCCTATTTGTGGCTGCAGGTATCGAGTCATTGCTCTTGACCCCGCCTTGTCACTGGTCGCTCCATGAGCTTCACTGATCTTGCCTCCACTACATCACTCTCCAGATAGTTCCTCTTTCTGTCAGCACTATGCCTGAAGAAATGTTTTCTAACATCCTTGTGACTCATCTGAGTGTTCTGCTTCTAGTGTTGACCCACTTCTTGTTGTGTCACATCTCTGAAACATTCTGTCCCTATCCATCTAATCAAATCCTCTTAGTATTTTATATTTTGTTATGTACCCCCTATTCCTCCTGTCCTCCGGTGTCGTCAGGTGACATGAGTGTGACACACATCATTGACCAATTGGGCTGTTACAAAATATCAACATTAATTTGCATTAGCTTTTACCATTTTTTTCCCAAAAAATATTTTTTAAACAAATATTCCAAATTCATCATTTTTCTAAAATACAAGATATTAACATTTCAGTCATATCAAATTGACTGATTGTTCTTTACCCTTTTCTTATCCACGTAAGTCAACTATACAATTTTACATCTTACCAATACTGCGAACTGGATACTAATGTGATGCCATATCAAAAATATAATTATTATTTTTTTTTTTTTTCAGGCAATCCTCTCAAATCTTCCAGTATAGATATCTGAAAATCTTCTCAATGAACAATAAAAGTTTAATTGGAATTGAAGTAATATTAAGAAAAAAATTCCTCAAACCTATACCCCCCTCTCTCCTCGACGGACATACACCTAAGTGCAAACCTATGTGCACTTTCTCTAATTTCCTGATGTGTTTGAAAAGGTGTGGGTTCCATACTGGTCCTGCATACTCCAATATGGGCCTGACGTACATGGCATACAGTGAGTGACTCGATACTTAGATGTCAAAACGCTTTTCTCATGTTTACCATGTGTCCATATGCTGCTGCACTTAAAAGGTTGATGTTAGCCTCATATGTACTCGGTATGATGCTCACCCCAAGATGATTTTCCTAGATTGAGTTTGTAGCCTATGACCTCTTAGGTTGTACTCCCTCGGTGGCCTTCTTTGTGCTTCCCCAGGCTTTATAATTTTGCACTTGCTTGGGTTAAACTCTAAGAACCATTCATTGGACCAGGCTCACAGCCTCTTCATATTCCTTTTTAGACTTACCTGATCCTTTTCCGCTTGCATTTTCCTCATTAGCATCACATGGCCCGCGAACAGGGACACCTCTGAATCGATCCCTTCTGTCATGTCATTCACATATACAAGAAATAGCACCAGATCTAGGACTTACCATTGCGGAACCCCAATCAACATGTGCACCCACTCTGACACTTCGTCACATAATGAAAAAAACGTTGTTTTCTTCCTGTTGGGTATTCTCTGATTCATTGCAGTACTTTCCCTACTATTCCTGCCTGCTCCTCTAGCTTTTCATCCAGTCTCTTGAGTGGTACCGTGTCGAAAGTCTTCTTACAATCCAAGAAGATACAGTCTACCCACCCCTGTCTACTCTCTGTCTCCTGTCTACTGTTACCTTGTCGTACAACTCCAGTAGGTTTGTGACGCAGGATTTCCCTTCCCTGAAGCTGTGCTGGTCATCTATGTTCTCCACCACTAAATATCTCAATAACTATATATATTGTACATGTCAGTGACACTTGCTGTAGTTTAGTGCTTCCTGTCTGTCTTATTACTTAAAAACTGGGACTACATTTGCCATCATCTACAACTCTGGCACACTGTGCATCTCCTCCCTCTCCCAGAACTAAAGGAGAGATATTATCTCTGCCCACAGCTTTTGATATGTCCAGTTTCCCTAGGAGTTTCTTCTCCTCTTCCGTTGTGTGCAGTGTGTCCAGCACTTGCTGGAGCACCCTACCTCCTCGGTTGGCTGAAAGCCTCTCTGTCTTCACTATGAATACCTCCCTGAAACGTGAGCTGAGCTCCTTACATACTTTCTGTTTATGTGTGTTTTTCGAGTGTGTGTGTGCGCGTTTGTGTGTGCGCGTGAGTGTGTGTGTACTCACCTAGTTGTGGTTGCAGGGGTCGATTCATAGCTCCTGGTCCCGCCTTTTCACTGGCCGCTACTGGATCACTCTTCCTGCTCCATGAGATTTATCATACGTCTTCTTAAAGCTATGAATGGATCCTGCCTCCACTACATCACTTCCCAGACTATTCCACTTCCTGACCACTCTGTGACTGAAGAAATACTTCCTAACATCCCTGTGATTCATCTGAGTCTTCAACTTCCATCTGCGACCCTTTGTTGCTGTGTCCCATCTCTGGAACATCCTGTATCTGTCCACCTTGTCGATTCCCCTCAGTATTTTATAAGTCGTGTGTGTGTGTGTATTTTGTCTGTGTATTTTGAGTGTGTATTTTGTGTGTGTGTGTGTGTGTGTGTGTTTTTGCACTCCCTCCTCAATTTACTCCCCTTCAGATTATTCTTTCTGTGTATGTGATATTCATGACGGAATACGGCGGGTGTTATTATGAGTTTTGTGTCTGTTATAGCTATGATGCTTGGATTTGCCTGTGCTATTTGCTCTTTCAGTTTACGTATATTTGTACAATTTCCTTTTCGTCTTGGCTATAAACATGTACATGGGTCGTGATGTCATTGTTTCCACATTCTCATGTGTAAGCATAGTAAGGAGGCTACCGAGGCTGGCTTTGAGGAGGAAGGTTTTAGAACCCAAATTGTTTATATGTAGTTAGCAATGAATGGGTTTGGAAAGAAGTTTAGGTGGAGAAAAGGAGTTCAAATTTGTTTAGCGTTGGACTATTGTATTTGTATGGAAGCATTGGAAAGAGGAGGGGAAAAACACACAATTTGATTCCTAATGAACACACAGAGACTATTGAGAAAAAAAAAATTCTGAGACCTTCATTTTCTCATTCTGTACTTCTTCATTTCTTATGTATACCTTTTTTCCATATTTCTGTTGTTAATTTTTGCTCCATCAAATATTCTTTCTATTCTCTCTCCATCAAGGTAAACAAAAATAAAACTTTCTCGTCCTCAAGTAACCTTTATGATGTCAGTAGTAGTACTGAATCCCCTTTGTAATATACTTGTGTAGTTAGTATCAGGTATCTTATATATATGATCCCTAGCTAGCTGTGACGTCATGAGTCCCGTGTATGTGAGCGCTGAGCCTCAGGCATCGTCCTCACTCGTCGACAGGCTTAGAACGAAATAGGTAGGCTGGGCTACTTTACCCTCACAGACTCTGTCAATATACTTGTTACCAACCGCCTTGTGTGTTTCACTACGACCGTCAATATCTCCAAAGTACCCACCCATCAAATGGTGACAGCGATGAGCCCGTAATTCTGACGATTACGTTGATATTCGGAGATAAACTCTACCAAGCTGGCGGACATCTTGTGTGACCGTGTGCTAGGTCTACAGGGAGACGATGCTACCTACACCCAAGCCGCATTCTTCAGCCTGTCTACACTATTTCCTGGTCAGTTTTGTGCCTTATCTCTTATTTGCTAAAACCTTCGAGGAGTGGATCCGGGTTTTGCAAATTAAGCCAAGCCTGATAAGCTAGTCTGTGGGGGAGTGCCTAAGCCCTAAGCCATCCAGCCTGCCTAAGTGTGCTCATAGTTATAAGACTTCAAGCCATCCTAGCCTATGTGAAAGGCTTAAGCCAGCAAGACTAACCCAGCTGAGTGCGAGAAGTAAGTCAAGAAAGCCACATTGAGTTTCTGCCTTCTTCACTGCTTTGTGCTTCAAATGCATAGCTGTTTTTTAGTGCTAATACCATCCCTTTGTCATTTTGTGGGTTTTTAAGCCAACCTGGCTTAAATTCACGTGCCTAGTATTGTGGGTGCCAGTCAGAGCGCTGTGGGGACGCCGTCACCGCTTATCCAGCCAGCTCACACCCACGCACACAAAGCAACCACGTGTGTCACTTTTCTACCCTATATATTGGGTTCTATCATCATTTTTACAGCTCACATAGCAGGTAAGCATAAGCTATGTTGGTTCCTTGAGATTAAGCGCAGATTTCTTCAAGATTCTACATGGTTTATGGTGTGGGCAGTCCATGCCAGACGAGACCACCACCACCAACTCCTTCTCCACCATCCTCCCTCTGTCGTCCACCGTCTTAACCAGCTTAAAGACACTTTGATATATTTAGAGACATTTGCGAGTGTTTGAGACATTTTCTCAGTCTGTAGTGAACTTTTGTGTTATTCAGAGACTTGTGATTTACTTGCAGACTCAGTGTTAATTTAGATTCTCTGCTTGCTATAATTTTATTTTTACTAGTGTTGTCTCTATTTTTCGCGTCTCATCCTAATTGTATATTGCACTGTGGTCTTGTCTTCACCTGAAGTAAGTACTATTTCCTCAGTGTTGTGAGTAACCCAGTTACCCCTTGTGACATATTTTCTTTCATTACCTTGTATTCCTTTATTATTGTGTGCTCTACTTAATTTGGTTATTGTGTACCATTCATTTTCGTTGCATTTTCCCTGTGTTTTCCTGCTAACTTTGTGTTATGCATTCAGTGTTTTTCCCCAGAGCCCTAAATCAGCATTTTAGCCTTGTGTATGTTGTTGTTTTGTGTGATTATTTTATATATGCAGTGACTAATGTGTTTAAACCTTGCAGACTAGTGTCGCATATTTTACGTGAAACCAAGAGTTTATTTACTTCTGCTTAATCACAAGTCTTTAGTTCAAGAACATTTCGTGCACTATAATATTCTTTGTGTTCCTGATCTCTGTAAATGTTACACATCATTCGAAGCATTTTTGTCCACATTCTTGATTTTAGTTTGAACAAGTTCTCTCTTAGTTTGACTAATTAAAGTAAATGTTCTTATTGAATTGTTTGAGTACTTGTTTGCCTAATTGAAATTGAGAGTGAGAGTGTTCAAACTAGTTAATTCTTGATATTTTTATTCTTCTTCTGAGCTGCATTCCCTTGTATGTGCAATTTTTAATGATTACTTGATTATTTCTGCAATGGACTCTTTGTGCAATTCCATTTTGCAGTGATTACATATTGTTTTCATACATTTCTATCTTGTTCAATTTTTCAAGAGGGATAAATCATAACTCATTGCAATATTCTCAGTAATTCAAGTAGTATATCCATTTCAGTTGTGTTCTTAGTGCATAATATATTAATTATTGTGTATCATTTGTAGAAAATTGTTTTCCCAGTCTATTTTTTTTGGCATAAGAATTATTGATTTTGTTTTATTGTTTTTCATTGATTTATCATTTTTTCTATTATATTTCTTTGTTGAATTGAGAGTAAAGACAACTCACCTTGCTAATAATTCAATTATAGTAAGATTTCCCTTGAATATCAAAGTGTTACCTTATCTTGCCAAGTAAATTTCAGTGTCTTGTACATTGTCATTCCTTATGCAGATTAGTTAAGCATCGTTAATCCCATTAAGCTATATAGTGTCGTATATTTATCTTCTTATTCTTGCTTTTGAAATCTCGTTTAAATTCCCTGCAATCATGTCTCAAGTACCATCGGGCAATAACTTTGTGTATTCTGCCAGTCAAAGCAATAATGACTCAGTGCAACATCCTAATAGTCACTTACTGACTGACAGACCAACCCAGACCCCGAGACATCACAGCTTTGCTTGTGACCCTTTGGATGCACTGCCCCTATTCAATGGTAATCCAGATAATCTTGAAGCGTGGTTTACTGCCGTTCATTCGAGAGTGAATACCTTAGTGGAAGGTCCTCCATCAGAGGAAAGTCTCATCAGAATTGGGAAAGAATGCCTTCCTAGATCACCAGCTGCCACGACTGTCTAACCTGCTGCAGGTGAGTGATTTTGAGGATCTTACTAGGTGGGCAGAGTACGAGTCTTTGATATGTTCATATCTTAAACCAAAGAATTAGTGTATGCAGCACCTAGGCCGGATGAAACTTTGAACGAATTCGCGGTCCGCCTAAATACCCTTTTGTCCTCGTTTGTTACAGCAGTCCAATCCTCAGACTTCATACCTGATGAGGATAAACAAGCTACTATGTCGTTCGCAAAATTAGTAGCTTTTGGAGCTATTAAGCAGTTGATGCTTCCTGCTTCCTTGTATGCCTATACCTCCAACCCTCTAACTGTCAAAATGGCACCGCTCGCAGCCCTCGTGCACGTTCATGATTTCCTTATCGCAGGTCTACAACGTCTGCATTGCCTGATATGAACCACCAAGTCCCACGCATTGTGTGTGCAACAGTGAAAAGTCCCAATAGACATCACTCACGTCAGTCGTCCTAGGCTAGCATAACGAGTCAGTATCCTCATAGTGACTACAGTAACCATAGCAGACGTACGTGATATAACTGTGGCTACAGAGGCCATATTGCAGTGAATTGTCCTGACAATAACCCTAAGAAGTGTCGTACTGATGAGGAATCCCGGTCAGCATTGCCTTATTGTACATATCATAGACTACATGGACATGACACATCTGAGTGCAATGCTCTCTACGACCTTTGGTACTCTAGATCTTTTCGTGGCCGTTCCTACAGCAGAACCAGGAGAGGAAATAAAGGTCGTGGTTCTCAAGCTAATACCGAGAACCAGGCTCATTCTTCCAATTTGGGGGAATTCGAGCGCCCCAATCAAACCGCCCCATGGTGACAATTGGCAACAACGGGTACTCAATCCCTGTTCACAATTCCTTCGAGTCTCTGTGTGATCTCGAGGGAGAGAATCTCGATGATGTCGCTTCCGTAGTCAATGACGATATTTTTTGGGGATGAAGTGGAACAAACCTTCTCTGATGAAAATCCTCCTTCCTTGCACATAAATTCCAATGCAACAATATGTCCCTTAGTACAATCATCTGTTCTTAATGCGCCCATTCATGTGTTCATGGACTTTGTTGCGCAAGTCAATATTAACAGGTCTAGTTTTTTTAAGGATAAGCAGTTATGACATGTCCTTCTCGTAGAACCAACTCATGTGTCTTCCCTTAGTGGTATGGCCGGTTCTCGTCTGCATGTCCGAGGATGGACTTTCCTCACCTTTTCTATCCAGGTAGAGATTTTACTGCTTCCTTCCTTGTTGTCGGCCAGATTAGTTTCCCTGGTGATCTTCTACTGGGATTTGCTTAGATGAGAGATTTACGCATTGTGTTTGATCCTTACCGATGGCATGCACAAATTGATGACCTGATCGTACCATTTTGGGGTTACCAGCTTGGATCCGAGATCTGCCATACTGCCACAGAGTACGAAGTTCGGATTAAGTCCTTACAAGCTGATGCTTTTTCTAATAGTATACCCAAACGATCAGGCACTGGTAATCCTGTCACTCCTGTCTGTGTTCCACCTACAACTTCAGGCATGCAAGATAGTGTCCAGTTATCTCAGGTGCTAGAGGTACCCCGGACAACCTTGAGTGCTGAGCCTATCTCGGCAATGACTATGAATTCGAGTGGTAGTTCCTCTGCAGGTGATGCCTTGTCGGAAAATGGTCACTTGAAACTAGTAATGTCATCTCTTGTTGACATCACTTATCGTTTGCGGAAAGACGTTTCTGTTGTGGCTAGTACCCTCACCCGAGTGTCTGTTGTTGTCCCTCAATTTCCAGACAGTGATAAAGTTCTCGTTGACAGTAATTCCTGCAAAGTAAAGGGTTTATTTGTTGAGCCGTCTTTACATACCGTTAAAGATAATAAGATCTTTCTCCTTGTAGCTAATACCTTGGGTCACAGTGTTATTCTCAGAGCTAATACTAGTATCGTAGACCTTGTGCATTACCCTTATCCTGTATGTGCAGAAGTTGATGTGTCACCAGACCAGTGGGTCGGTGCTATTTCAGCCGGGGAGAGTCCATCCAATCCGCTGGATCAGTCTACTCCACCCGTTGAGGAGAAAGACATAGCTCCTACTGACTTCCCATATGAGGTCAAGCGCTTGTTGAAAGTGTTGAACAAGCATTGTAAAGCCATTGCCTTAACAGGTGAGAAGATGGGTATAACGAACCTATTGTCCCATCGTATCCCTCTTGAACCTGGTACTAGACCAATTTATATACCTGCCTCATTCACAAGTTGCTGTCGCAGAAGAATTGATCACTCAAATGCTTGATGATGGTGTTATCGCACCTAGCAATTCACCCTGGAGTGCGCCCTTGAGCTTAGTACCTAAGAAAAACGGTACTTGGCGCCCAGTGATTGATTTTAGGAAGTTAAATGCGAAAACAATTCCAGATCGCTTCCCACTTCCTGTACTTGGTGACCTTTTACGTAATATCGGAAATAACAAAGTCTTCTCGACCCTAAATTTGTTACAAGGGTTTTGGAAAGTCCCTCTTCACAAGGACAGCCAAGAGCTAACCGTATTCTCCACTCCAACAGGCCATTATCACTTCCTGGTCACGTAGTCTCTCCTAGAGGGGTTACAACTGACCAGAGTAAAGAAACTGCTGTACTAAATTTTCCATCTCCCAAAACTGCTGATGCCGTAAGATCCTTTGTAGGTTTAGCAGGTTTTTACAGATCCTTCATTGCCAATTTTTCCTCAATAGCAGCTCCTCTAACTGAGTTGCTTAACAAGGATGCTCCATTTGTTTGGACTTTCCATCAAGAAAAGGCGTTCCAGACACTTAAAGAAAAGTTAACATCTGCTCCAATATTGAAATTCCCTGATTTTTCAAGGCCTTTTTACCTAACCACTGATGCTAGCTCAATCGGCATAGGTGCCGTCCTCGCTCAGAAGACTGATAGTAAATACAACGCAGTTGCATTTGCTAGCCGTGTCCTCATAAAGGCTGAGATAAATTATACAGTAACTGAACAAGAAGCCTTAGCCTTAGTCTTTAAATCACTTCCGAGACATTATATATCAGTACCCTATCCATGTCTTGACAGATCATGCTCCTCTGATTCCCTTATTATAAAATAAACAACCTACTGGAAGACTAGCCAGATGGTCCTTGACTATCTAAGAGTTCAACCCTACCTTTGAACACTTACCTGGCAAGTCAAATGTAGTTGCAGATGGTTTGTTGCAACATGTTAGTATAGTAACTGCTGATCCCCCATTCAGTGAAGAGGACATAAAGAATGCTCAATGAACAGATCACATGTGGTCTGGTGTGATTCGATTCCTGGTTCAGGAAGATCTCATTCTGACTGTGAAGCCACCAGCACCCTGTATCGAACAACCGAGCTGGGTACTCCTAGTAGATGTGTATACCAGTTAGTAATTCCACAGTCACTAATGAATGTAGCCCTACAGCTAATTCACGATGCACCAGGTGTTGCACACCCTGGTATGGATCGTTCTGTAAAACAAGCCAGATTGAAGTACTTTTGGCCTCGCATTGTAACTGATATTGCTGAGAATGTTAAGAAATGTAGTGTTTGTATGCAATATAACAGTAATGTTAATGACCCTAATCCTATCCAGGTGTATCCCACTACTAGTGAACCATGGGAAAGAGTTGAAGTAGACTTATTAACTAATTTTCAATGCTCCCTCCAAGGAAATAAACATCTGTGCATCATGGTAGACCATTTCACCAGGTACTGTGAGTTAGTGCTTATTACAGATAAGACATCTGAGACTGTAGCCGAAGTGTTTAAAGAGCGTATAATATGTAGACATACCACCCCTAAATCTCTAGTAACAGATAATGGAGGTGAATTCTGTAACGAGATTCTAAAAAACTTGTGTGCTATGTACAAGATAACTAAATTAACCATATTTCCTCACCATCCTGCCAGTAATGTTTAAGCAGAAAGTACTAATAAGAAAGTACTTGATGTGTTGAGAGCCACTATCAATCCCAATAGTGCAACCTGGGAAGATGTTATACCTAATGTTCAGTGTGCGATAAATTCTGCTTACAATGCTTCTATAGGTGACACTCCGCATTATGCATTGTACGGTGTAGATAAGCGTTTGCCTTATGAGTTGTTATATACTACTTCGAAGCCAAGCTCAAAGTGTTTTCAGAAGAATCCATGAAACACTTTATAAATCAACAACAGAATTTACAAGAGTTACTAATGCTCATACAAAGCAGACCAAAATTAAAGTAGGTTTGAGAGTTATGCTGACTAACTTTAATAAAACATCCACAGTGCCTAAGCTCGATCAAAAGTTTGTCAGTCCTTATTGAGTAGTCAAACATATCAACGGCAATAAATATAAAGTTAAAGAAATAAGTATTGGTCAATGTAAAGAGTCGCATTTAGATCATATGAAGTTAGTGTGTGATGAAGACGAGGTCCCTGACAACCAGACAATTGTGACTGACAATGACAATCCATCTGACCCTGTACCCTCTATTTCTAGTAATCAGCCAGAGGAACAGCCTGAATTTCGTTACACGACAAGTATCAATTGTAAATACCCATTTAGACCCTCCTCAACCTAGGCATGTGTTGTCAATTGCAAAAGATTTCGATCCACCTAGAGATGATAAACATTCTGCATATGTAAACCTTACCCTAGCAAAGTTGGGGATAAATGTATAATTAGATGATTAAGTTAAAAGAAGTTGTCAACTGTGTGTTTTGTTATCTGCTGATCAGTATCCAGAATTTTTGTTGTATGTTCATGTTCCCTGTGAATTCTGAGATTTAACAGTACGACTTGTGCACACCAGGTCTGTCTTTTCTGTTAATCACTTTCTTATTTGTAAATATATTCTTCCTCAGAATCCGTAAAGTAAATGAATACAGATCGATTGATCAATTCTATCCCTTGCATTTGTACTATAGTTTATAATGCATTGCACTAAGATCCATTACAATAAGATCCATTACATTAACATCCATTACAGATGATTACATTAATATCCATTCAGTCAATTATATCCTATTCCCATTTCTGTGATTAGTTCTAAGTTATATATGTTTGCTATTGTATAGAATCAGCCCAGAGCCACCTGCCTGTTCAGCCTATAGAGTTGTATTGTATGTCGAGACGCCATACGTAACATGACCGAGCTGTCAGTAGTAGTACTGAATCCCCTTTGTAAAATACTTGTATAGTTAGTATTAGCTATGTTATATAGTATATGATCCCTAGCTAGCTGTGACGTCACGAGTCTTGTGCAAGTGAGCACTGGGCTTCAGGCATCTTCCTCACTCATCGACAGGCTTAGAACAGAACAGGTAGGCTGGGCTACTTTACCCTCACATACTCTGTCAATATACTTGTTACCAACTGCCTTGTGTGTTTCACTACGACTGTCAATATCTCCAAAGTACCCACCCAACACTGATGTTAGCTGCTGTTTCATGATACTTGATGCTCTAACATCACATTACCTGGGCATCACTTGTCCAGGAGTACTTGCAAAACTTGTGGAAAAAATAGTCATCTGTTCTATTTTCTTGACGATTACTGTGTACTTAACTGTTTAGTCCATATCTATGCTTCTTTTCAGTTTGAACATAACGAAAAAAAGCATATCATAGATTTAAAGTAATATGTAAAGTGATCTTTTTTTCCAAAGATAAAAGTACTTATATATATATTAATAAAAAAGATTACCTATCAATCTGTAAAATAACTATTTTCAAAAATTAAAATTTTTAGGGGAGTTCGGCCTATTCGTCTATGTAGACAGCCTGTATTGTCTGCATAGACAGCCTATGCTGTCTGCCAGCTGAGTTCATATTTCGTGCCATGCTCGTGCTGCTACCTATAGGCCCATACCCACTACAGTCTGCCCCACTATATTCCTTTCTCACTCACTCAGTGGCCTCCACTCAGTCAGAGGCCTACTCCTCTCTCCCTCGCAATGGGCATGGCCCTCACTGGCCATGGGCACAACCACACTGCCTGTGTACCCTCACGTTATCGCAAATAAAGTAAGAAGCCTCCAAAGTCTTATCATTCATCCACAGCTTACAGCAGAACGACAAATAACCACTTGTATATAAATGGTGACAGCGGTGCCTCACAGCAGTTGTGTTTGTCTGGAGGAGAGGAAGGAAGAGGAATGAAGTTGTCTTCACTTCATCACCCTACACAAGAAGCATCCGTCTCTCAACGAGTTATCTTGATATCGTGTCTGCAAATCTCAGCATCCAGACACAGGTACAATCAGGATCCAGGCCGAAATTTGTCAAATTTCTCCAAGAAGTGGCGTCCCTGCGACTCCTCGCCACAGCATCCCACGCTGTTTCTCAGTCACGTTCTCAGCCTTACCAGCATGTTCTGCTGCTGTTGTTAACAGCTTAGCACGGCTAATTCAGCAAGTCAGAGGTGAGTTTCTGGTGATTCCTGCGTCCAGTGTGAGTGTTTCTCTCTGAGTTGTGGGTAGGGAGCAGGAGCGGCCGGTTTCCTTGCCTGTCTCACTCATGCTCCCCACTCACTCCAACACACACATCACACGCCCTGTCCTGTCGGTAGGCAACTGTCAGCCTCGTGTCACAGCTTCAGTGAGCAGCCTGCATAATGATGTCACTTTGACTGCTAGCCCACTCACTGCAGTAATGTGTATGCTGTTACGACCTCCAGATATTTCTCTGAGTCATACCAGCCATGACTCACTCCATACTCGCCAGTAGTGACAGCCCTAGCGACAGTACCAGTCGAGAAATGTCCTCCTGAGTCACTTGCCAGAAGTCCTGCCCAGTTGCGACTACTGACGACGCCTCACTCGAGGGCACCATCAAGTTGTGCCCCAGATTGAGTGAACCCTGCAGTGACTACTACTACGATGACTACTTAACAGCTCCAGAGGAGACTGTACGCTGTTATGTCACAGCTCAGCTGCAGCGATGTCTCCTGTGTTGCAGTATTTGTCCAGACGCAGGAAGGCGTGCAGTGATGTCCCATTAACGCTCACTGCCTTAGACCACGAAGCACACCCTTTTTTTTCTTCCTTCTCTGTAAGAAGTTTTTTTTTTCCCTCTCCACATGTGTATATATATGTATGTTTTTATTTTGTTTTGTGCCCTGTTCTTGCGTGAGAGAGACTGAGTGTTTTTTTCAGCCAATCATGGTCAGGGACGACCATGTTGGTGCGTGGTCGAGCAAATGTAGACAGCCTGTACTCTCTGCATAACAGCCTATGCTGTCTGCCAGCTGAGTTCATATTTCATGCCATGCTCGTGCTGCCACCTATAGACCCATTCCCACTTCAGTCTGCCCCAACCTGTTCTTTTCTCACTCAGTGGCCTTCACTCAGTCACAGGCCTACTCCTCTCTCCCTCGCAATGGGCATGGCCCTCCCGGGCCATGGGCACAATCAAACTGCCTGTGTACCCTCATGTTATTGCAAATGAAGAAAGAAGCCTCCGAAGCCTTATCATTCATCAGCTTGCAGCAGAACAACAAATAACCACTTGTATATTTAGCTCAGCTTATTAGGTACGACACACACACACAGGTTTGAGTCTCCGTCGGCCAGAGATCAGTGTTTATATATATATATATATATATATATATATATATATATATATATATATATATATATATATATATATATATTAATCATATAAATAATTACCAATAATATATATTATTGTAACCCAGTGGTATTTATAGCCATCGCCTCATGTTTTCGCTCACCATGAGGCAGAAATTAAAAGTGAATATAGGAAAGAGTAAGGTGATGATAATAAAAAAAAATAAGTAACGGAAGACTGGATATCAGATTGGAGGGAGAGAGTATGGAGTGGGTGTATGTATTCCGATATTTGGGAGTGAACATGTCAGCAGATGGGTCTATGAAAGATGAGGTGAATCATAGAATTGACGAGGGGAAAAAGGTGAGTGGTGCACTGAAAGAAAAGAGGGGAATGTATGACAGTATAGTTATACCACCTTGTACTGGTGTCAGGCATGGGTGGTGAATGTTGCAACATAAGCCTACTGACCTATGCGAGGCAGGTCCATGTCACTCCTCGGCTTAGACCTGACTACCTGGAGTTAACCCTCTCCAGGTAGTCAGGTCACTACCACTTAAGGAAGGAGCACGGCATAAGACCTAATAGCACAAGATATTCGGGTCCAACTCACACCCACCCACACACACTCTTGTATTTATCTAACCTTTTTTTAAAACTACACAATGTCTTAGCTTCTATGACGGTACTCGGGAGTTTGTTCCACTCATCCACAACTCTATTACCAAACCAGTGCTTTCCTATATCCTTCCTGAATCTGAACTTTTCCAACTTGAAGCCATTGCTGCGAATCCTGTCTTGGCTGGATATTTTCAGCACACTATTTACATCCCTTAATTTATTCCTGTTTTCCATTTATACACCTCAATCATATCCCCCCTACTTCTACGCCTTTCTAGAGAGTGCAGATTCAGGCCCTTAGTCTATCCTCGTAGGGAAGATTTCTGATACATGGGATCAACTTTGTCATCCTCCTCTGTACGTTTTCCAGTGCATTTATATCCATGCTGTAATACGGTGACCAGAACTGTGCAGCATAATCTAAATGAGGCCTAACCAAGGATATATAGAGTTGAAGAACAACCTGAGGACTTCTATTATTTATACTTCTTGATATGAAGCTAAGGATTCTGTTAGCTTTATTGCGAACACTTATGCACTGTTGTCTTGGTTTCCGATTACTGCTAACCAGAACTCCTAAATCCTTTTCGCAATCAGAAGTATTAAGATCTACATTATTCAGTTTATATGTGGCATGGTTATTGTCCTGTCCAATATTTAGAACTTTGCATTTGTCTATATTAAACTGCATCTGCCACTTCTCCGACCACTGCATCAGTCTATTCAAATCATCCTGGAGAGCTCTAATGTCCTCATTTGAATGAATTGGACGGCCTATTTTGGTGTCATCAGCAAATTTGCTTATGGCGCTATTGATTACCTCATCTATCTCATTTAAGTAAATTGTGAACAACAAGGGGCCCAACACTGACCCCTGCGGAACACTGCTTGTGACGTTTCTTCATTCTGATTTCTCACCATTTATGCAAACTCTCTGCTGCCTATTTGTCAACCATGCCTCTACCCAGGAAAAAAATTCTTCTCCTATTCCGTGTGCCTTAAGTTTCTTCAATAGCCTCTGATGTGGAACTCTATCGAAAGCCTTACCGAAGTCCATATACACAATATCATATTTATTACCATGATCTACTTCCTCAAACACCTTAGTGAAAAAAAGTTAGTAAATTTGTAAGACAGGAACGCCCCTTAGTAAAACCTTGTTGAGATTCATTAATCAATTTATGCCTTTCAAGATGGCCACGAATTTGCTTGGCAATTATTGATTCCATAAATTTTCACACAATGGAGGTAAGGCTTATTGGTCTATAGTTCGAAGCTAAAGGCCTGTCACCTGCCTTGTAAATAGGTATTACATTTGCCATTTTCCACTTATCAGGCACTATGCCAGTTTAACAGGCACTAGTGGAGATGTCATATCTGAGGTCAATGTGTGGTGTGAATATATAGCAGAGAATCCGTAGTTTTAAAATTAGGAGGAGGTGCGGGATTACCAAAACTATTATCCAGAGGGCTGAGGAGGGGTTATTGAGATGAAACGAAATATAATGATTTCTAGAGTTTTTAAATCTGTAGTGGAGGAAAGGCGGGGTAGGGGTCGGCCTAGAAACGTTTGGAGGGAGGGGGTAAAGGTGGTTTTGTGTGCGAGGGGATTGGACTTCCAGCAAGCGTGCGTGAGCGTGTTAGATAAGAGCAAATGGAGAAGAGTGGTTTTTAGCACTCGACGTGCTGTTGGAGTTTAAGCAATTAAACATTTATGAAGGGATTCAGGGAAACCGGCAGATCGGATTTAAGTCCTGGAGATGGGAAGTACAGTGTCTGCTCTCAAGGAAGGGTGTTATACTGCATGTTTATAACTGTAGTGTAAGTGCGCCTCTGGCAAGACAGTGATGAAGTGAATGATTTTCTTTTTTTGGGCCACCCTGCCTTGGTAGGAAACGGCCGATTTATATATGTATATATATATATATATATATATATATATATATATATATATATATATATATAATGTTGAAGGATCAGTTATGGAAGGAAAAGAGGGAATATAAATGTGTAAATTCAAGGATTATGTGGATTAAAATAAGGGTCGGATGCGAAAAGTGGGTCATAATAAGCGTGTATGCACCTGGAGAAGAGAGGAGTGTAGAGGAGAGAGAGAGATTTTGGGAGATGTTAAGCGAATGTATAGGAACTTTTGAACCAAATGAGAGAGTAATTGTGGTAGGGGACCTAAATGCTAAAGTGGGAGAAACATGCAGAGAGGGTGTAGTAGGTAAGTTTGGGGTGCCAGGTGTAAATGATAATGGGAGCCCTTTGATTGAACTTTGTATAGAAAGGGGTTTAGTTATAGGTAATACATATTTTAAGAAAAAGAGGATAAATAAGTATACAAGATATGATGTAGGGCGTAATGACAGTAGTTTGTTGGACTATGTATTGGTAGATAAAAGACTGTTGAGTAGACTTCAGGATGTACATGTTTATAGAGGGCTACAGATATATCAGATCACTTTTTAGTTATAGCTACAGTGGGAGTAAAGGTAGATGGGATACAAGGAAAATAGAATCAGTAAGTAAAAGAGAGGTGAAGGTTTATAAACTAAAAGAGGAGGCAGTTAGGGTAAGATATAAACAACTATTGGAGGATAGATGGGCTAGTGAGAGTGTAGGCAATGGGGTCGAAAATGTATGGGGTAGATTTAAAAATGTAGTGTTAGAGTGTTCAGCAGAAGTTTGTGGTTACAGGCGAGTGGGTGCAGGAGGGAAGAGGAGCGATTGGTGGAATGATGATGTAAAGAGAGTAGTAAGGGAGAAAAAGTTAGCATATGAGAGGTTTTACAAAGTAGAAGTGATGCAAGGAGGGAAGAGTATATGGAGAGAAAAAGAGGGTTAAAAGAGTGGTGAAGCAATGTAAAGAGAGCAGATGAGAGAGTGGGTGAGATGTTATCAGCAAATTTTGTTGAAAATAAGAAAAAGTTTTGGAATGAGATTAATAAGTTGAGGAAGCCTAGAGAACAAATGGATTTGACAGTTAAAAATAGGAGAGGAGAGTTATTAAATGGAGAGTTAGAGGTATCGGGAAGATGGAGAGAATATTTTGAGGATTTGTTAAATGTTGATGAAGACAGGGAAGCTGTGATTTCGTGTGTAGGCAAGGAGGAATAACATCTTGTAGGAGTGTGGAAGAGCCAGTTGTGGGTGTAGGGAAGTTCGTGAGGCAGTGGGTAGAATGAAAGGGGTAAGGCAGCAGGGATTGATGGGATAAAGATAGAAATGTTAAAAGCAGGTGGGGATATAATTTTGGAGTGGTTGGTGCTATTATTTAATAAATGTATGGAAGAGGGTAAGGTACCTAGGGATTGGCAGAGAGCGTGTATTGTTCCTTTGTATAAAGGCAAAGGGGACAAAAGAGAGTGCAAAATTATAGGGGAATAAGTCTGTTGAGTGTACCTGGTAAAGTGTATGGTAGAGTTATTATTGAAAGAATTAAGAGTAAAACAGAAAGCAGGATAGCAGATGAACAAGGGGCTTTAGGAAAGGTAGGGGTGTGTAGACCAAGTGTTTACAGTGAAACATATAGGTGAACAGTATTTGGATAAGGGTAAAGATGTTTTTGTGGCATTTATGGATTTGGAAAAGGCGTATGATAGGGTAGATAGGGGGCAATGTGGCAGATGTTGCAGGTGTATGGAATAGGAGGAAGGTTACTGAAAGCAGTGAAGAGTTTTATGAGGATAGTGAGGCTCAGGTTAGAGTGTGTAGGAGGGAAGGGGACTATTTCCCAGTAAAAGTGGGCCTTAGACAAGGATGTGTGATGTCACCGTGGTTGTTCAATATATTTATAGATGGGGTTGTAAGAGAAGTGAATGCGAGGGTCTTGGCAAGAGGTGTTGGGCTAAAAGATAAAAAGCAAATACAAAGTGGGAGTTGTCACAGTTGCTTTTGCTGATGACACTGTGCTTTTGGGAGATTCTGAAGAGAAGCTGCAGAGGTTGGTGGATGAATTTGGTAGGGTGTGTAAAAGAAGAAAATTGAAAGTGAATATAGGAAAGAGTAAGGTGATGAGGATAACAAAAAGAATAGGTGACGAAAGATTGGATATCAGATTGGAGGGAGAGAGTATGGAGGAGGTGAATGTATTCAGATATTTGGGAGTGGACATGTCGGCGGATGGGTCTATGAAGGATGAGGTGAATCATAGAATTGATGAGGGAAAAGGGTGAGTGGAGCACTTCGAGGTCTGTGGAGACAAAGAACCTTGTCCATGGAAGTAAAGAGGGAATGTATGAGAGTATAGTTATACCAACGCTCTTATATGGGTGTGAAGCATGGGTGATGAATGTTGCAACGAGGAGAAGGCTGGAGGCAGTGGAGTTTGGAAATTAGGAGGAGGTGCGGGATTACCAAAACGATTGTTCAGAGAGCTGAGGAGGGTTGTTGAGGTGGTTTGGACATGTAGAGAGAATGGAACGAGACAGAGTGACTTCGAGAGTGTATAAATCTGTAGTGGAGGGAAGGCGGGGTAGGGGTCGGCCTAGGAAAGGTTGGAGGAGGGGTAAAGGAAGTTTTGTGTGCGAGGGCTTGGACTTCCAGCAAGCATGTGTGAGCGTATTTGATAGGAGTGAATGGAGGCATATGGTTTTAATACTTGACGTGCTGTTGGAGTGTGAGCAAAGTAACATTTATGAAGGGATTCAGGAAACCGGCAGGCCGGACTTGAGTTCTGGAGATGGGAAGTACAGTGCCGGCACTCTGAAGGAGGGGTGTTAATGTTGCAGTTTTATAACTGTAGTGTAAAGCACCCTTCTGGCAAGACAGTGATGGAGTGAATGATGATGAAAGTTTTTCTTTTCGGGCCACCCTGCCTTGGTGGGAATCGGCCGATGTGTTAATAAAAAAAAAAAAAAAAAATATATATATATATATATATATATATATATATATATATATATATATATATATATATATATATATATATACAGAAGAGAGAGAGAGAGAGAGAGAGAGAGAGAGAGAGAGAGAGATAGAGAGAAGAGATAGAGAGAGAGAGAGAGAGAGATGACGGATGAGACTGCGCGAATGGAGGGACAATGATAAACAGGGAAGAAGAAAGAATAACTCCTTTGTCATCTGCACAAACTTACCTGCCAGTGTTCTATGATTGAAAACCACAGACATTCCGAATGAAACTGGCGTCATTATTTACCTATACGGTGTAATTTCTCTCAGAGTTTCTGTAATAAAAATCGGGAATTAGTGTATTTTGCGAGAAAGTTTTTTAAGAAATATTTAAAGTTGCCATGAACTAAAAATCTTCTTCTTGATAGTGTAATGTAAAGTTTTATTAGAAATTAAAGCAAGCAAAGTTGTAGCTGCCCAGATAATTCACTGTCTCAATGAAAATTCGATACACTAATTAATGAAATGCTGGCCGAAGAAAATATGGCCCAGTAACTCAGGAAGGAGCCAAGCATGAAGCCAGTCAGGTGAGAAATTGTAGGGAGTTGGTGTAGTAGGGCAGAGAGGCTTTACTGAGACTTATGTTTCGTGGTTATTCAGTATATATACATCCATTAGTGTGGAATATTTACGACACTATTAAGTGAATCCGTTAGCACGGTGAATATAACAATATTATCTACATCCGTAGGAGCACGAATATATTACAAACTGTTGCTTACATTTGTTAGTGTAGTGTATACGTCCACGTATTAAATGCAACACACACAATACACAACCATTACCGTGATGCATATCTTATAAAAATATTATAATTATATGCACGATTATCATCATTGTGGTATATATACTCATCTATTCTGAACATTCATTTCTTTAGAGATGCGTAAGTACCAAAATACTGTGTACATCCATTGGTGTGGTGTACATTCCTAGCTATTATACTTTCCCTTTTAGGTGGGCCTTTAACGAGGTATATCAACCAGACTATTAATTATATCCCTTAGTGAGGAGAATATTTAAAACAAGTATTTGCATTCATTAGTGATTTATACTTCCTGCTAATATATATATATATATATATATATATATATATATATATATATATATATATATATATATATATATATGATATATATATATATATATATATATATATATATATATATATATATATATATATATAGATATATATATATATATATATATATATATATATATATATATATATATATATATATATATATATATATATATATTTTTTTTTATTAACACATCGGCCGATTCCCACCAAGGCAGGGTGGCCCGAAAAAGAAAAACTTTCATCATCATTCACTCCATCACTGTCTTGCCAGAAGGGTGCTTTACACTACAGTTATAAAACTGCAACATTAACACCCCTCCTTCAGAGTGCCGGCACTGTACTTCCCATCTCCAGAACTCAAGTCCGGCCTGCCGGTTTCCTGAATCCTTCATAAATGTTACTTTGCTCACACTCCAACAGCACGTCAAGTTTTAAAAAACCATATGCCTCCATTCACTCTATCAAATACGCTCACACATGCTTGCTGGAAGTCCAAGCCCCTCGCACACAAAACTTCCTTTACCCCTCCCTCCAACCTTTCCTAGGCCGACCCCTACCCCGCCTTCCCTCCACTACAGATTTATACACTCTGAAGTCACTCTGTCTCGTTCCATTCTCTCTACATGTCCAAACCACCTCAACAACCCCTCCTCAGCTCTCTGAACAATCGTTTTGGTAATCCGCACCTCCTCCTAATTTCCAAACTCCGAATTCTCTGCATTATATTCACACCACACATTGACCTCAGACATGACATCTCCACTGCCTCCAGCCTTCTCCTCGTTGCAACATTCATCACCCATGCTTCACACCCATATAAGAGCGTTGGTATAACTATACTCTCTACATTCCCCTCTTTACTTCCATGGACAAGGTTCTTTGTCTCCACAGACTCCGAAGTGCTCCACTCACCCTTTTCCCCTCATCAATTCTATGATTCACCTCATCCTTCATAGACCCATCCGCCGACATATCCACTCCCAAATATCTGAATACATTCACCTCCTCCATACTCTCTCCTCCAATCTGATATCCAATCTTTCGTCACCTATTCTTTTGTTATCCTCATCACCTTACTCTTTCCTATATTCACTTTCAATTTTCTTCTTTTACACACCCTACCAAATTCATCCACCAACCTCTGCAGCTTCTCTTCAGAATCTCCCAAAAGCACAGTGTCATCAGCAAAAAGCAACTGTGACAACTCCCACTTTGTATTTGCTTCTTTATCTTTTAGCCCAACACCTCTTGCCAAGACCCTCGCATTCACTTCTCTTACAACCCCATCTATAAATATATTGAACAACCACGGTGACATCACACATCCTTGTCTAAGGCCCACTTTTACTGGGAAATAGTCCCTTCCCTCCTACACACTCTAACCTGAGCCTCACTATCCTCATAAAAACTCTTCACTGCTTTCAGTAACCTTCCTCCTATTCCATACACCTGCAACATCTGCCACATTGCCCCCCTATCTACCCTATCATACGCCTTTTCCAAATCCATAAATGCCACAAAAACATCTTTACCCTTATCCAAATACTGTTCACCTATATGTTTCACTGTAAACACTTGGTCTACACACCCCCTACCTTTCCTAAAGCCCCCTTGTTCATCTGCTATCCTGCTTTCTGTTTTACTCTTAATTCTTTCAATAATAACTCTACCATACACTTTACCAGGTACACTCAACAGACTTATTCCCCTATAATTTTTGCACTCTCTTTTGTCCCCTTTGCCTTTATACAGAGGAACAATACACGCTCTCTGCCAATCCCTAGGTACCTTACCCTCTTCCATACATTTATTAAATAATAGCACCAACCACTCCAAAATTATATCCCACCTGCTTTTAACATTTCTATCTTTATCCCATCAATCCCAGCTGCCTTACCCCCTTTCATTCTACCCACTGCCTCACGAACTTCCCTACACCCACAACTGGCTCTTCCACACTCCTACAAGATGTTATTCCTCCTTGCCCTACACACGAAATCACAGCTTCCCTGTCTTCATCAACATTTAACAAATCCTCAAAATATTCTCTCCATCTTCCCG
>WNWK01016789.1:0-44035 GCA_009830355.1 Cherax destructor
TTGGGTCGGCCATGGTTAGGTTACTTCTTTCTTTTTGTTTTTAAGAAAAAAAAAAAGAAAAGAAAATAAAAAGGGGAACATGGAGGAATAGCTCTAGGAGGGAATGAAAGGGCGAAATCCCCCTCCTCTCCCAAGAGGACCTCAACACCGCAAGTAGTGCAGATGCTGCATGGAACCCGTGCCATACCCTACCAATCATGCCAGTAAACCAGCAATCCGGGATAGCAACCTCACATCCACCGAGCCACCTCGGCAGACAAAAGAGAGGGCAGCCGGATACCCACCACAAAGCATACCTTCTTCGCCACCACCCCCAGAATCCGAGAGGTGGCCTCCAGAGATACACATGTCGCCCGAAAGATACCCAAAGCCACCCCCCGGGAGACCGGAGAGGGATCGGGACATCCCCAGGCGATCCAGATTCCACGGCAAACTACACCACCGCCAAGAACCTCAACGGAATGGGATGGACTACGGAACCCTTCCCCCTACCTAGGAACTAGAATGCCTGTGGAGAGAAGCTCACAGGGTTAAAATGGGAAGGAAATAAGGGAGGGATGAGGAGGAGGAAAGGGAAAAAGGGAGGATGGGAAAGATGGGATAGGGGAGGGGAATTCGGGGGTACATAATTAGGTTCGGTCTGAGGAAGAAGACCAAAAGGTCTAATTCCTCAGACCAAGAGCCTCTTCACCACGCCAAGTAGCCCCCCTTGAAGAGGTTGGTACCTGAAGTCTTTATAGAAGGGGATTTCCCTTCCAAACAATAGTAACTCCTCCATCCTTTCCCCTCCTCCCGTCTTCCATACATCAACAACTCTTCAATAAAGGTAAGTGTCATGTTATACTGTTTTATTCTTCATGTCTCATTGTTTTCTGTGTAAGTAAATGTATATTTCATGTAAAAAAATTATTTTTTTTAATACTTTTGGGTGTCTGGAATGGATTAATTGGATTCACATTATTTCTTAAGGAGAAAATGAATTCGGATATCGTCAAATTCAGCTTTAGTCATACTCTCTGGAACAGATTAATTACGATAACCGGGGGTCCACTGTAGTATGACATCAGAGGTAGAAAGGGAAGGGTGAGTAAAGATCGAAGAGGTGATGGAAGGTACCAAAGAATAGGAGGATGAGAGGGTAGAGTTAACTTGGGAGGGGACAGGAGAGGAAGAAACTTGGGAGGGTACTGAAAAGGAGGAGACAGTACGAGGGTAAGGATGGGACACAGCAACAAGGGGTCACAGTTGGAAGTTGAAGACTCAGATGAGTCACAGGGATGTTAGGAAGTATTATTTCAGTCACAGTAATAAGGAAATGGAAGAGTCTGGAAAGTGAGGTAGTGGAGGCAGGTACCATACACAGTTTTAAGAAAAGGTATGATAAAGCTCATGAAGCAGGGAGAGAGTGGACCTAGTGGTGACCAGTGAAGAGGCATGAGGCCAGGAGCTATGACTCAACCCCTGCAACCACAATTACGAGAGTACAATTAGGTGAGTACACACCAGGCACTTTATACATGTCAGGACCATCTATGGAACCCCACACTTGAGAAAATATATTAAGAAACTGGAAGTGCAGAAGTACACAAAAAAGAAGTTAAGGGACATGAGCTATGAAGAGAGAAGTAGGAGAGATATGATAACAACATACAAAATACTCAGAAGAATTGATAGGGTAGACAGAGACAGGCTGTTTGAGAGGTGAGAAATGAGACACAGTTGAAAGTTAAAAACACAGATGAGCCACAGGGATGTCAAGAAGCATTTCTTCAGTATCAGGGTGGTCAGAGAGTGGAATAATCTTGGTGAAGAAATAGTAGAGGCAGGCTCAACACATAGCTTTAAGAGCAGGTATGATATGGTCCACAAGGCTAGGAGGGAGCAAATCTGGCATGCAGAAAGTTGTGAGGCAGGGCCAGGAGCTAAAACTCGACCCCTGCAGCCACATATAGATGATTACAGGTGAGTACGCATGAACACAGGCGTGTACATTAAACAGAGTATAGCAGATAATGGTAAATTAAACATTAAATATATTTTCATATAAAATATTATTTGTTAAAGCTTCACAATTTAATACACTATACAAAGGTGAACTTCTTGTTTATGTAATGTAACCAAATTCAACTAAAAGACATAGTATGTGCAGTATGTACAAAAATATAAAGAGAAATAAAAAATTCACATGAAAATGAGATGAAATGTTCACAAACCATCACTCTTAACCCTTAAACGGTCCAAACGTATATATACGTTCTTACCGCTACTGCCCCAAACGTATATTTACGTTTTATTTTTCATGCCTCCAAATTTGGCATGATTGGCCTGAGATGCCTGGTCAGCATAGAAAGGGTCCTAACACTCGGTGTGTGCCATATTAAAAAAATCTGGAACCACTTAGTACCGTGTGGGAGCACCAGTTAAATTGAGCTCCAGCTAGAGGAAACACTGTGGCAAATACCAAGGATTCACTGATGTCATGTCATATTAACACTCCGCTTTTAAGTGGAAAGTGATGTCGGCAGGCTGGCAGGCCAGCTGGCTGGCTGGCCACCTGGCCACCAGCAGGTGGCTTGCCAGCTGGGTACCTGATTGGCTGTCTCTGTATCCTTCTGTCTGTCTGTATTTATCTGTCTCTGTATCCTTCTGTCTGTCTGTATTTATCTGTCTCTGTATCCTTCTGTCTGTCTGTATTTATCTGTCTCTTTGTCTCTATCTGTCTCTATCTCACAGGAACACATATGTAAATACAATTATACCTAGTGTAAATTACCTAGGATAACTCAAAAAATCCAGACAAAGTGTTATACTATACTTGTGATCTGCGTAATACCATTTGGTTCATGATCTACTCTCTGAGACAAACAGACAGAAAGGAGACGACACACAGACAGACAGAAAGACACACACACAGACAGATACAGACAGACAGACAGACAAGTTTGAGTAACAAATAAAGCGAAGCAGTGTAAGCTCATCAAATGTCATCACTGTAATTACTGGACTGATAAGAGATAAGACTACCCTCACCCTCATCAAATGTCACCAGTCATCATTAGTGGAGATCAGTTGAGATAAGGCAGACACACATATCTTACATAATGCTTAGGGGGGAAATTTATTATAATTATTATTATTATTATTATTATTATTATTATTATTATTATTATTATTATTATTATTATGCACTATCATTATTATTATTATTTTTTTTTGTTTTTATTAACACATCGGCCGATTAACACCAAGGCAGGGTGGCCGAAAAGAAAAACTTTCATCATCATTCACTCCTCACTGTCTTGCCAGAGGGTGCTTTACACTACAGTTATAAAACTGCAACATTAACACCCCTCCTTCAGAGTGCGGACACTGTACTTCCCATCTCCAGGACTCAAGTCCGGCCTGCCGGTTTCCCTGAATCCCTTCATAAATGTTACTTTGCTCACACTCCAACAGCATGTCAAGTATTAAAAACCATTTGTCTCCATTCACTCCTATCAAATACACTCACACATGCTTGCTGGAAGTCCAAGCCCTCGCCACAAAACTTCCTTTACCCCCTCCCTCCAACCTTTCCTAGGCCGCCCCTACCCGCCTTCCCTCCACTACAGATTTATACACTCTCAAAGTTATTCTGTCTGTTCCATTCTCTCTACATGTCCGAACCACCTCAACAACCCCTCCTCAGCTCTCTGGATAATAGTTTTGGTAATCCCGCACTCCTCCTAATTTCCAAACTCTGAATTCTCTGCATTATATTCACACACACATTGACCTCAGACATGACATCTCCACTGCCTCCAGCCTTCTCCTCGTTGCAACATTCATCACCCATGCTTCACACCCATATAAGAGTTTTGGTATAACTATACTCTCATACATTCCCTTCTTTACTTCCATGGACAAAGTTCTTTGTCTCCACAGACTCCGAAGTGCTCCACTCACCCTTTTTCCCTCATCAATTCTATGATTTACCTCATCCTTCATAGACCCATCTGCTGACATGTCCACTCCCAAATATCTGAATACATTCACCTCCTCCATACTCTCTCCTTCCAATCTGATATCCAATCTTTCGTCACCTAATCTTTTTGTTATCCTCATCACCTTACTCTTTCCTATATTCACTTTCAATTTTCTTCTTTTACACACCCTACCAAATTCATCCACCAACCTCTGCAACTTCTCTTCAGAATCTCCCAAAAGCACAGTGTCATCAGCAAAAAGCAACTGTGACAACTCCCACTTTGTATTTAATTCTTTATCTTTTATTATTATTATTATTATTATTATTACTATTATGCACTATCATTATTATTATTATGCACTATCATTATTATTATTATTATTATTATTATTATTATTATTATTATTATGCACTATCATTATTATTATTATGCACTATCATTATTATTATTATTTGAGTACAATTTCAGTACCTAATATTACTGTCAGAACACAGATTGGCTATGAAATCACAAGAACTACAGTGGACCCCCGCCTAACGAGCACCCCAGAAATCGTACAATTATGTAAGTATAATATTGTAAGTGCTTGTGGAAGTGTATTTTTGGGGGTCTGAAATAGACTAACCTACGTGACATTATTTCTTAAGGAAGTAAATTCGTTTGGTAATGGCCCTTGAGCAGGCTTCTGGAATGAATTTTGCAAGACTCCTGTTGCTGTCAGGTGAGCATCTAGTGCCAACTTCTCCGCCTCATATCTCGGTAACTACTGACTCGAGATTTTTTTTTTATCCTATAACACTTAAAAAAATGTGCTCTTCATTTCTATAAAAAAAAAAAAAAATTTCAAAATATTCGGGGCAGTAGCGGTAAGAACGTATATATACGTTTGGACCATTTAAGGGTTACTATAGAAACTAGAACTACTATACACAGTAGTTACAAAGTTTATTCCTATCATTCATTGGTGCATTTGTGAACAGTAAGTTCATTCTCATTTGAAAATAAAAAATTCAGAGAAAAACCATTTTAATTTTGCATATCTTCCAAAAAATTTATTTTTTCCTAAATTTAGAATTTTTCATGTAAAAGCAAAAATTTCCAAGTGAAAAAATTGGAATTTCTCTCCATGTCATCATTTTCTCAGAATAAAAGAAAATTAAGATATCAATTACTACTGTATTCAAAATTTTAGATAACACAGATAACCTTGAAGACAAATTAGTGCAAGAGAGGAAAATGAGTGTATGGATGGGAAACACAACAAGGTGCCAACACAGGTTGGTGTTCTGTGAAGGGGGAAGGGGGAGATCTGCCCATTCTTCCATTACCTTCATTATTTTTTTAAGGGAGAGGAGAGTAGGTGTGTTGAAACAGTATCCAATATGTGTATCTAACCATTTTGTTGCTCCTAATGCACTAAGTATTTTTATCACCTGCTAAAACTACAAATTATTTTTTTTTCAACTTTCAAACTTCTTTTTTCTTTATCTTAAAACATTTACTTAGGTAACAATCATATATTCATAATTATGCACTCAATGTGAGGTCTGAGTACATGCTTTAACAAACAAATAAAAATACACATGTTGGCAGTACCATTGCTGACTGTAAAGCCACTTATACACTGTATAATATTTACATATTATTTAAATACACTATATACAGTAATACCAATACAAAATACATATATTTTAATATTGCACTCTTAACTTAAAAATCATTCAATAAAATTTAACTAGTATTGAAATCATTCAGTATAACCCAACTAACATTCATTTTTGTTCGTAACAATTCTTGATACATGAGGGTATTGGAGAGATACTACAGCAATATTGCTAACATCACTATATTTTATGAAATAATTTTGGTGCCTATACGTATAATTAACATGAACAAATTGAATAATGAAACATTATTATTATAACTGTAGAGCAGTTACTGTACGTCTCCACTAACACTTGGTTTAAACAGTACAAGAGTATACTTGTATACACTCTAGTAGAAGTACATACTGCAGTAGTACAATAGTACATATTGTAGGAGTACATACCCCAGTAGCATAGTACATACTGTAGTATTGTAGTTCATACTACAATAAACCCACAAAATGTACCTCAATTTAATGCACTCTGCAAATGTAGGACAAAATCCACTGGGTCAATTAGGAAACAATGAACAAAGTCCACTGGTTGCAGAATTGTTTGTTATTGTTACAATCATAGCAGAATCTCATTGCCACAATTACTATTATCTGCCACCCAATCCCCTCCTATTAGTCTGTTAAAATGAGGATTTACAGTAGTAATAAATACTGTACACAGTATTACAAACTTTATTAAAGTTTTGCAAAAGTGGGCTCCCTATAAAATCCTTCTGAGTTGATGTCTCAATGATTATTTACCCTGTATTGAGCAGTGTTGCAGAGGTAACTTGTACAATGCAACAAATGAAGGACAGCAAAAGGAGAATGAAAGCACAAGATAAAAACAAGCTTCCTTACTGCGTGGACACACAAGTCGATGAGAAATTAACTTAAAATATGAGTAATTCTTCGTCGTGTACACTGCGCTGAATGACACACACGCACAAGGGTTAACTATTTCATGCGATGTGATTTCCCACAATTTGTCTTTATTTTATCTAAAATTTATAATTTAACCACCTGGTAAGAAAAATTCTTTGTTCCCTAAGTCATAAATTAACTATTATGGAAAGTTTCTCTTCATTAATCCTAAAGTCTGAGAGGAAAGTTATGATGCCAGCTGCAGGACAAACTTATAATCAACAAAATATATTGCAGCAGATGGTTGAAGTCTGGGCTTTTGTACGCCAATTACATGTGGGCCATGCAGTTTCAAGAGTGAGCTCATCCAACTTTGGGCCAAACTCTATGCTTTGTTCAATAAAGCTCAGATAATGGCATATGTGATGGATAATAATGTTAGAAGTTAACAATATTTTGTCCTGTTTTATGGCTGCTCCACTTCTGGAGCAGACATAAAGCAAAAACAGAATTACAAAACACTGTCTTCTTCTAACATTATCATCAATCAAATACACTAATATCTGCTTCATTGGTGTTTGAGTTTTTCCCAAGATTCCTATAAAGTCCAGACTTCAACCATCTGTTGCCATATATTGCTTTGATCAAAAGTTTGTCCTGCAGCTGACATCATAACTTTTCATGCAGACTGTATACTGTGCTTATAGAATTACAGATACCTTCTACCTTCACTGCAAGATTGAAATCCTGTGTAAGAAGCCCCAAACACTTCTGGTGCCTTTTCAAAATGAATCTTTTTTTTTTTCAACAAGTCGGCTGTCTCCCACCGAGGCAGGGTGTTATAGTATATTATCAGTTGTTATAGTATATTATTTACTACCTTTACTAAGTGCTATTCTACTCCCAAAAATTGAAAACTGATTTATTTTGCAAATATTAAATAAATCCCATAAAGTATAATTTCATTTTATCGAGTGTGGTCAAGCAACCCAGTAGCCCAAATCTCTTTAATTCAATATCAAATCAAGCAACTTTAATAATTGTAGAGGTATTCTTAGTGCTCTCATAAATTTCTGAAGGGATCAGATTCTTCACTATAAATACTCTATATAAGTTCTCAATGTCTTAAATACAGTGGACCCCCGAGTTTCGTAAACCCCGGAAATCGTACATTTATGTAAGTATAATATTGTAAGTGCTTGTGGAAAAGTATTTTTGGGGGTCTGAAATAGACTAACCTACGTGACATTTTTCCTTAAGGGGGTAAATTCGTTTGGTAATGGCACTTGAGCAGACTTCAGGAGTGAAGTTTTTACGAAACTCGGGGGTCCACTGTACAAATAACTTAAGAACAATTCTGCTGTCTACATGTCTGAATAGTTCTGACAAAAAAATAAAGTTTTTATTTTTATATGGTTTAATGAGCACACTAAATAAAGACTAGTCAGATTGAGCTGCAAACCCAATTTAGGCACGTCACAATGAAGTAGCTGCCACCTTCACAGTAGTGATTGTGACAACATATCACAGCTCATGTGTATCATGGGGCTTGGGAAAGCATTGGTTTCTCTAACACTTGTTACCAAACAGAGTTTGTGATGATTAACAAAATACTCACCAGTAGATATTTTCTAGATAAACTGTTGTCAATGATTGCTTGATTATCACACAATTTGAACATTTATTAAATAATAACAAACATACAAACAAAATCAATATTTCAAAAAATTACATAAAACATTAAATATACTATGCAGACTGGTCACTACATGCATAACTCAGCTCCCGTAGTTATAAATGTACAATTATAAATAGGAAGAATTATAATACTAGGTAGAATGACTTGGAGAGCGTATAAATCTGTAGCGGAAGGAAGGCAGAGCAGGGGTCATCCTAGGAAAGGTTGGAAGGACGGGGGGTAAAGGTTTAGTAAAGGAGGTTTAGTGGGCGAGGGGCTTGGACTTCCAGCAAGCGTGCGTGAGCATGTTAGATAGGAGACGAATGGTTTTTGGGACCTGACGAACTGTTTGAGTGTGAGCAAGGTAATATATTGTGAAGGGATTCAGGGAAACCAGTTAGCTGGACTTGAGTCCTGGAGGTGGAAAGCAAAATGCCTGCACTTTAAAGGAGGGGTTTGGGATAGAATGACATCTAAACTGTCGTATCTGAGCGCCTCTGCAAAGACAATGACTATGTGTGAATGATAGTGAAAGTGTTGAATGATGAAAGTTTTTTCTTTCTTTTTGGGTCACCCTACCTCAGTGGGGAATGGCCGACGTGTTAAAAAAAAAATCCTGCAGCTAGCATTTTTATCTCATGGGCTTGTATATTATCCAGCTAATATTTCTAATTTGTGGCAATGGGGTCGAAGATGTATGGGGTAGATTTAAAAATGTAGTGTTAGAGTGTTCAGCAGAAGTTTGTGGTTACAGGCGAGTGGGTGCGGGAGGGAAGAGGAGCGATTGGTGGAATGATGATGTAAAGAGAGTAGTAAGGGAGAAAAAGTTAGCATATGAGAGGTTTTTACAAAGTAGAAGTGATGCAAGGAGGGAAGAGTATATGGAGAGAAAAAGAGAGGTTAAAAGAGTGGTGAAGCATTGTAAAAAGAGAGCAAATGAGAGAGTGGGTGAGATGTTATCAACAAATTTTGTTGAAAATAAGAAAAAGTTTTGGAATGAGATAAATAAGTTGAGGAAGCCTAGAGAACAAATGGATTTGACAGTTAAAAATAGGAGAGGAGAGTTATTAAATGGAGAGTTAGAGGTATCGGGAAGATGGAGAGAATATTTTGAGGAGTTGTTAAATGTTGATGAAGACAGGAAGCTGTGATTTCGTGTGTAGGGCAAGGAGGAATAACATCTTGTAGGAGTGTGGAAGAGCCAGTTGTGGGTGTAGGGGAAGTTCGTGAGGCAGTGGGTAGAATGAAAGGGGTAAGGCAGCTGGGATTGATGGGATAAAGATAGAAATGTTAAAAGCAGGTGGGGATATAGTTTTGGAGTGGTTGGTGCTATTATTTAATAAATGTATGGAAGAGGGTAAGGTACCTAGGGATTGGCAGAGAGCGTGTATTGTTCCTTTGTATAAAGGCAAAGGGGACAAAAGAGAGTGCAAAAATTATAGGGGAATAAGTCTGTTGAGTGTACCTGGTAAAGTGTATGGTAGAGTTATTATTGAAAGAATTAGGAGTAAGACAGAAAGCAGGATAGCAGATGAACAAGGGGCTTTAGGAAAGGTAGGGGTGTGTAGACCAAGTGTTTACAGTGAAACATATAGGTGAACAGTATTTGGATAAGGGTAAAGATGTTTTTATGGCATTTATGGATTTGGAAAAGGCGTATGATAGGGTAGATAGGAGGGCAATGTGGCAGATGTTGCAGGTGTATGGAATAGGAGGAAGGTTACTGAAAGCAGTGAAGAGTTTTTATGAGGATAGTGAGGCTCAGGTTAGAGTGTGTAGGAGGGAAGGGGACTATTTCCCATTAAAAGTGGGCCTTAGACAAGGATGTGTGATGTCACCGTGGTTGTTCAATATATTTATAGATGGGGTTGTAAGAGAAGTGAATGCGAGGGTCTTGGCAAGAGGTGTGGGACTAAAAGATAAAGAAGCAAATACAAAGTGGGAGTTGTCACAGTTGCTTTTGCTGATGACACTGCTTTGGGAGATTCTGAAGAGAAGTTGCAGAGGTTGGTGGATGAATTTGGTAGGGTGTGTAAAGAAGAAAATTGAAAGTGAATATAGGAAAGAGTAAGGTGATGAGGATAACAAAAAGAATAGGTGACGAAAGATTGGATATGAGATTGGAGGGAGAGAGTATGGAGGAGGTGAATGTATTCAGATATTTGGGAGTGGACATGTCAGCAGATGGGTCTATGAAGGATGAGGTGAATCATAGAATTGATGAGGGAAAATTGTGAGTGGAGCACTTGAAGTCTGTGGAGACAAAGAACTTTGTCCATGGAAGTAAAGAGGAATGTATGAGAGTATAGTTATACCAACGCTCTTATATGGGTGTGAAGCATGGGTGATGAATGTTGCAACGAGGAGAAGGCTGGAGGCAGTGGAGATGTTGTGTCTGAGGTCAATGTGAATATAATGCAGAGAATTCGGAGTTTGGAAATTAGGAGGAGGTGCGGGATTACCAAAACGATTGTCCAGAGAGCTGAGGAGGGTTGTTGAGGTGGTTTGGACATGTAGAGAGCTGGAGCGAGACAGATTGACTTCAGAGTGTATAAATCTGTAGTGGAGGGAAGGCAGGGTAGGGGTCGGCCTAGGAAAGGTTGGAGGGAGGGGTAAAGGAAGTTTTGTGTGCGAGGGCTTGGACTTCCAGCAAGCATGTGTGAGCGTATTTGATAGGAGTGAATGGAGGCATATGGTTTTAATACTTGACATGCTGTTGGAGTGTGAGCAAAGTAACATTTATGAAGGGATTCAGGGAAACCGGCAGGCCGGACTTGAGTTCTGGAGATGGGAAGTACAGTGCCGGCACTCTGAAGGAGGGGTGTTAATGTTGCAGTTTTATAACTGTAGTGTAAAGCACCCCTCTGGCAAGACAGTGATTGAGTGAATGATGATGAAAGTTTTTTTTTTTGGGGCCACCCTGCCTTGGTGGGAATCGGCCGATGTGTTAATAAAAAAAAAAATAAAAGATTATTTGAATAAGAGTACAGTGGTACCTCTACTTACGAGCAGCTTCCAACTTGAACAATTATGTAAGTGTATTTTTGTAGGTGCTTTTGTAAGTGTATTTTTGTAGGTGCTTTTGTAAGTGTATTTTTGGGGGTCTGAAATGAATTAACCTAATTTTCATTATTTCTTATGGGAAAAAATTCCTTCGGTATCGGCACTTGAATAGCCGACTGGAACCAATTTTGCTCGTAAGAAGAGGTACCACTGTATTTTATTTTTAATTATTTAAATTTTGTTTTGTCTGTATTCAAATGTGAGCTTAACTGGATAAACCATGAGCATAAACAACAAATATCTATATAATACTGCACTGAAAAGACATTATCCAATGTGACATTCAGAAAACAAATCGTCACATTTTCCAATACAATACAAGCATACCTAGATATCAATTGCCCCCATTCCTCCATGACCCATTGACCTGAGGAGTCACAACTTTCCCTGCACCACATATGCCCCATTAGCCACTGCCATACTGTGGTACAATGTTGGTGGGATGTGACCTGAGCTAGAAGTGGGAGGCAGCTAGGCTTCAGAGCTGGGAGAAGTATTTAACATTTAATCTTACTTAAGATGAATAGCAAACAAACAGTGACAGGTAAAGCCATAAGCCAAAGAACAAAGCCATTACATTAGACTATTAAATGGATATTTACAGAGATATTAAGCAGGTATATGAATTGCATTCGTTACTGACAAGTATGGTAGAAGACACTTTTTGCAGAGGAAACCAATGTAGTGTGCTTTATCAAGTTCATTTTACTTGATAAAGTCCAACACCTGGAAGAAATACTGTCTATAATAAAGGTTTCTACTGCACCAAGTACAGTACCCACAAAATAAACTGCCGAGCCGCCGCCACCACCCACATCAACAACTTTCAATGTTCCATCATTTTCTCTTGCACTAGACAGCATATGGCAATATTACCGAGGTTGATCATAAGCAGGCGGCTGGCATGCTGCTATGGAAAGCTGCACTTTCTTACGCTCTTCACCTACATTTTAAACCTCCCTGATGGATTGTTTGACAGTTTTTTATTTAGGTTAGCAATAATCACAGTGGGGACCCTGTAAGCTTAGTATGGAAGAGAAAGCTTGTTGGCCCTGGCAAGAAGACACTAGATCACAATGGACAGAGATTATTTCCAGGAACCTCTGACAGTATGACTTCAAGCATTAAACAAGTAATTAAAGCTATAGGTGGAATGAACCAACAAAAGATTTAAATAATAGTGTTTCTTCTTTGTTTCATTTCCCTTTAATTAATATTTTGTATTTAAAAAGGCAAAATGTCAATACTTTCTATTGCATCGATGATTTCTTCTGCAGGCATTATAGTTTTCTACCACAAATGAAGAGGCTCGTGAAATAAAAGTCATCTGTAAACACATACAGTGGACCCCCGAGTATCGTAAGGCTCATATTTCGTAAAAATTGTGTTTCGTAAGCTTTTTCGATTTCGTGTATCGTAAAATCCCTCGTGTTTCGTAACGTATTAGACCTGTCTGCCTGCTCCGAGCCTGGGCAGGATGCCCGCCAGTGAAGCGTTGTTTACCATTGAGAGAACATTACCCAGCGCGCTCTTTCAAACATTCATAATACATTTGGTGTCTTTTTTGGTGGTTTAGTGATTGTCACTGTGAAATAAGTCACCATGGGTCCAAAGAAGCTTCCTAGTGGCACCCCAGTGGTAGCATTCATGCAGGGAGTGTAGCATTCATGCAGGGAGTGTAGCATTCATGCAGGGAGTGTAGCATTCATGCAGGGAGTGTAGCATTCATGCAGGGAGTGTAGCATTCATGCAGGGAGTGTAGCATTCATGCAGGGAGTGTAGCAGGCATGCAGGGAGTGTAGCAGGCATGCAGGGAGTGTAGCAGGCATGCAGGGAGTGTAGCAGGCATGCAGGGAGTGTAGCAGGCATGAGGAGTGGCATGCAGGGAGTGTAGCATTCATGCAGGGAGTGTAGCAGGCATGCAGGGAGTGTAGCAGGCATGCAGGGAGTGTAGCATTCATGCAGGGAGTGTAGCATTCATGCAGGGAGTGTAGCATTCATGCAGGGAGTGTAGCAGGCATGCAGGGAGTGTAGCAGGCATGCAGGGAGTGTAGCATTCATGCAGGAGTGTACAGGCATGCAGGGAGTGTAGCATTCATGCAGGGAGTGTAGCAGGCATGCAGGGAGTGTAGCAGGCATGCAGGGAGTGTAGCATTCATGCAGGGAGTGTAGCAGGTATGCAGGAGTGAGAAGGCAGGGAGTGGGGATTCCCCTTCATAGAGGCTGAAGAATTCCTCCCCCAATAAGTGTTTAATTGTGATGAAACAGGCCTGTTTTGGAAGAAAATGCCCAAGAGGACCTTCATTACTCATTACCTCATTACCCTATCTTCCAGATGCCTGCAACTCTCTTCAATAAAGGTAAGTAAATGTTATTTATTAATCTGTTTTTTATTATTTAGTATGTGAATATTTTTGGGTGGAACAGATTAATTGTATTTACATTATTTCTTATGGGAAAAAAGGTTTCAAATTTCGTAAATTTCGTGTTAAGTAATAGCTCCTGGAACGGATTAATTACGATAGTCGAGGGACCACTGTATGTTTGTTAAGAAAATGATTGTACAGTGGACCCTCGGTTTTCGTTCACCTCCAAACTCGAACAATTATGTAAATGTATTTTTGTAAGTGTATTTTTGGGGGTCTGAAACGACTAATCTAATTTACATTTGTCCTTATGGAAACAAATTTGTTCGGTAATGGCACTCAAAAAGCATTCTGGAATGAATTTTCAACGAAAACTTAGGGTCCACTGTATATTTGTATCAGGGAAGGAGAAAGTGGCAGATATTGCTTCTAAGTGATAACAAATATCATCTATTAATAATATATTGGTGACACTATTTGCTGAATGGAAATGTAATGGAACCTTGGAATGAAAATCAGTTTTGTTAGGATGGCACAGTTCTGAAAAAAAAGTACTGCATACAACAATTTTAGCCAAACTGTTCCTGCCAATGAAAGGCTCTCAATCCAGGAAATTTAGGCTAACATTTGCATCCTTCGATAAAATATGATTGCTTCCCATTTCCCTTTCCCAAGATACTGTATGACCCCTATGGGTTTAGTTATACCCCATGAATTAATAATAATATCTGGCCAAAATGTAATACAAGGTTTCACTAGAATCCACACAGAGGCTCCCCAGCAGGAGAATACAAGTGATGAGTAGGCTCCAACAAGTGCTGCAAAGAAAGACAGGCTACGTAACAGACCTGGTTGCCATACTGAAGCCTGGATTAGCACAAAGAAGTATACAGGGAGAGTAGTCTCTGCATTCCCAAAATCATAACCTGACACTCGCAGGAAAGGCTCACACTGTGCATCTGTATGTGGGGAAGGATGGGGGACAGAGGCTGTTGCACTCAAAAAACGTGTATAGTGAATGCTAGCATTTTCCATTTGGAAAACCTGTACTCAACCATAGACAGTGGCTTATGATCTCAGAGAAAAGTCACTGATTAGTACACTGTCAGGTTGTCCACATGAAAACTGACCTTCATGCCATCTAGGACACTGCTCACCATCTCGTTGACAGGCAACTGCTGAGTGGTACCTGGCAATCGCATACCTTCTAGAGACTGCTGTAGATACATGTGAGGATGATACTAGTAAACTGAAAGAAGACTGTAGTTATAAAAACATAAATGCTGATGATGTGGACAAAAATAAAGGTAACACTGAATTCAAATGACATGAAATATAAAGTAGGTGTCATTTGGAGTGTCCCGCTCAATGATCTCTCAACACTGTTTTTCTATTAGAATGTTTATAAGTGTTGAAAAAATGCTACCACAGCCACCTATATAAAAGAGGGAAGCTTGGCCTTGAGCCATGCTGGGAAGGTAGAATCATCTTGAAAACCAGTCTCAGGTGTGTCAAAGGTAACTCACAAGTCAAAAGGGTTAAAAAGCCTAGGGCCCTTTATGTTCACTGAATTACACATATGTTACTTGCTTTTCATTGGGCTTATTTTCACTGTTCTTGTATGGAGGTGCAGTATTGCTGTGAGTAAATTTGGAACCAGTCTTCATAGCATTTTCCTGGAGTTAATTATTTTTTATTTTTCTTTCCAATCCTTTATATATTTAATTGAATTAATCAAGCAGTAAATGTTCAATGCACATTCTCAAACTCTGCAATTTTACTAACCATAAATGGGGTTATTAGTGTACATATATACTCCAGTCTTGAGCATGTGTACCAGAAAAAGTATCATTGGCATAGCATTTCTTATTTGAAGTGTTCCTGTTATTCAATCAATAATTTTTCTTGTAGTTGTACAGCACTTTAACACTTCTGTGATCTTTCAAAATAAGATCTTCCAACATGACTGCTTAAACTTGCTTATATTTTCTCTTGTACTCTCAATTCTAGGGCAAGCCCTGATCACAGTGTAGTATAAGGCAAAGAGCCCTGATCACTGTGTAATATAAGGCAATGTTCATTCCATCCTCTACAAAAAAATCTGCATTAACTAACAAACATCTTCAACAGTTGGCAGACAACAATCATTCAGGAAGATACTGCCATCCTATAAAGTATTTTGCACTCAAGTAAGATTACTGGTCTCTCTCTTTTCTATAAGACAGCAGGTAAATCTTACAAGCTTCTACTTATGTTCAGTATACATTTGTTATTTTCCTGTGTAATAAGTTCTCCTGCTGCAATAGTTCCTTTTTAATTTAGGAAGCCTGGTCCAAGATAGGGCCATTGGGATGATGACCACCAGAGCCATGAAGATAACAGTTAAACTGGCCTAAAAATACATAAATTACTTATTTTTTATATAAGAAAAAGTGCACATAACTAGGGATAGGAGGATACCAAAATCTTTGTCAATAAAGATACCGATACTCAATTTTAGGCCAGTACCATCAAAATTAGCTGATACCCACCAATACTGCTACTTATAAATTGGCACACCCCTTCATGACACTAAGACACTAAACATTACTGTCAACAAGCATAAGACTCAAACAAGGGTAATCTTTAACTGCAAAAAGAAGTTTAAAAATATAAACTTATTTTCAGAAGTGCTGCACAACCAACACTTAAGGGGTTGCAAGTTAAGTGAGAAAGGTCAGACATGCAGGTTGAAGGGTCCAATAGCTTAAAGTGCAAAGAGCAATATAGAAAAGTAAAACTGTACTATAGTGTATTGATGATAAGCACTCCTGCCAGGAAGAGAGTTAGGTAGAGGTCTGTCAGAGCACTGATAAATTCATACTTCAATGGATGAGAAAAAATTAAATAGAAATTGGACAATAGAAACTGAAATTTCATCAGTAATGTAGAATAAGGCAATGTCCTGGTTAAATCATGGACAAACAATAATTATACTAGATCTGATCATTGAATGAATGATGATGAATGTATTTCTTTCATTGGTTCACCCTACTTCAGTGAGAAGTAGTTGATGTGGTAAAAATTAAAGGTAATAAAATAATGGAATACAGTGGAACCTCATTACTTGAATGGCTCCCTACTCGAACAATTCGGTATTCGAATGCTTTGTTCAGTAAAAAAAATCGCTCAGTAGTTGACCGTTTGCTCGGCACTCAACCAAACAAACATGACCTGCCAGAACTTCGCTGTAAACTATTTCGTATTTTTATATTATTTTTATAAATAAATCACCATGGGGGCCTATGAAAATTAGTGATAACAGCCAAACAAAAAGAAAATTGGTTGTGAAAAATTTGTTCGGTACTCAAACAGATCAGCACTCGAACAGCCTTTTGTAACAAATTAAGTTCGAGTACCAAGGTTCCACTATGTTATGGTGGTACGATCATGTGTGAAGATGAGGAGGTAGACAAGAGAAATGTTATATGTATTATGAGTGACGAAGGAAAACTGCAAGGAAGATGAAAGGACTAACCAGGTAATGTATAAGATTTGAGATTCAGAATCTGTTCAAAGGATTACAAAGAATTTATTAAGAATAATAAATAGACTAGTCTTTTACACCCAAATATACCTAAAAAGCATTTAAAAAATAAATACTAAAATTTACTCTAACAGCCGTATATTGTATATAAAAAGAACTTTGAGGAATTACATGGCAATTAAGTTCCTAAAAGAGAGTTTACAAGAGTTAATCTATTTGTAAGATATTAATAAAGTGTTCATGACTTGGGAGTCTTTTGTTAAAGGTTGTTCTATCACTTCTAAAGTATAAAACAGTAATTAAAGAACATGTTTATTTTCTAATTAAATAAATATTTTAAGGAATTTCTCTAACCATACATAATCTATGTAAATAAAATTAGAAAACTTTTTCCATAGGAAAAAATATAAGGTTTTCAACACTATACAATACTTTAATATCTCACTATTGACTATTTTTTTAACAGAGTAAGCTTCACAAGCCCATTTAAACTATGGTTGTAAAATTACAATAACATCTTCAAAACTTCCAATAACAAAAAATAAAAAGTTTTCACCTTGTCATGTGCTCACCTAACATTCACATCACAGGATGCTAATGCTGCAATCTTGGATATATAAATAATTTGACTAGAGATATTATTGTTCAAAAAGTAAGAATAGTTGCCATATTCTCAGTAGACTGCATACCATCTGAGGTTATTGGTATGCTAATAATATGCTCTGTTGCTGAAATCTGTTGTGTTGTCTGTGGTGTCTGCTGTGTCTGTTGTGGCTGAGGTCTTGGGGCCAGGAGTGGGCCATGGCTTCGAACTGTTGATATGGACTGACCTGACATAGCACCACGAGATTCTCTGGTTGTAAGTAGCTGACCATTATGCAAGTGGTCAAATTCAAACTTTATTCGTAACTCACCTATATAAGACTGTGGAAGAATGTCAGGTATCCATTCAATAGTAAAAGGTGTTGGTTCCTTTTGTCCTGGAGAAGATGTGCCCACACGAAGTCTTGTTTTGTATTCTTGTGGCCTCAGTAGTGGTTGGCTGGGGCTGCCCTTGGCATAAATGGAATCCTCATCACGGTGATGAAATAACTTATATGTACCATCACGGTTTTGAATGAAACTGCGAGTTATTTCCAAGGGCATGTGAGGAATATCAAATATTTGACGAACATGCAGGTCACTTATAATTTTCCAAGTGTATTTTGTAAATTTTCCTAAAGGAACAGCATCTTTCCTGATAAACTGCTGTGTTTGATTTGGCAGTCTTTTCTTTTTTGATCTTGCATTTATTCTCTCCATAAGGCAATCAAAAAATATCTTTGGCATGTGGAACACCAAGGGTTCAGGTTTGCCACTAAAGCCGAAATGCATCGTTTGGTTGATTCTCTCGGTAACACTTCCCAACCATGACAAGAAGCTAAATGAAGCAGTATTCTCATCCACTGGTTCCTTGGCCTTCCTAGCACAGGCTCCTGTCAGTGGTCTTCTGGGTGAAGATACCTATTGCAAGACAAAATTTCAAGCTGAAGCAAATAATAAGGGTAATTCATTTCAACAGACAAAGCTTAAAAGATAATTTCTTAGAATTACTAACAGTACCTGAAAGGCAGTTAAAAAAATTAAAAACAAGCTTAAACTAAATGCCAAATGCTTATAGCAACAAAGATATATACCAGCAACACAATGAAGACAATTCTGAAAATTTTACAAACCAAGAGATACCAAAGCAATAATAATAATAGACTTAAAGAAATATGTAAGGAAGACAAAATCAATGAGCTAATAAGAAATTATGAAAAAAAAGCAGATGGCACAGACAATGATTGAGCTGAAAGCTGTACAATATATACAACAAGAAAAAAGGGCAAAATGTATTGAATATGATAATCTAAGCAACAGATACAGAGAGAAAAAAGTTTTAATCCTATAAATAAAAAGATGGACTGAACATATACAGCCCCTGACTTATGGCAATGATCAAGTATGGTAAAAAAAAGTTTTTGGAACTGTAAATATTCCCTTGAGTTATGCACATGATATGGCCTACAGAAAATTGCTAAATACTCTAGAAATGCCCTTTTTAGCAGATAGGAGATATGATAACCAAAGAAACATTTACAGTGGAACCTCGGTTTTCGTATGACCTAGTTTGTATGTAAAACTATAGTTCTTCTCTATAAAATGTTTTTTTTATATATTTCCCATAAGAAATAATGTAAATCCAATTAATCCATTCCAGACACCCAAAAATATTAACAAAAAATACATTTTACAAAGAATAACTATAGTTTTACATACAGACAAAACCAGGTTACTGTATATCAGGACCCATTTCGTAACAAATCGTACAGTTATGAAAATTGTAATCTGGAGTGTACTGGGGTCTGAATGCAACCACGTGACATTTCCTTTAAAGGAGTAAATCAGTAATGGCATGGCAGACTTCAGGGAAGTTAGAAACTCGGGTCCACTGTATTGAAAACCAGTTAGGGAAGATTGTATTGGAAACAGCAACAGGGAAAATGAGGCAGCAATTTGTCAATACAAAAAAAAAAAATGCAGAAGTGCTAGTACAGTCGACCCCTGCTTAACGACCTAGATAGGAACCAGACAAAAGGTTCATTAAGCAATAAATACGTTAAAACAAATTGCAAATTTTGAGATGCGAACCAAGACGATAAAATTCCGTATCTCATTCCTAGTATTTTTTTGTTTAATGGTGAAATTAAAAAAATACAGTATGTACTCACTAGACATGGGTCCATTGTTCAGTAGAATTATATTGGTGTTCATTGAAGTCAGCTTCAGCACATGTTGGTGAAGGGATAAAGAATCAATGAGTTAAGTGGCAAGTTTTGCTGGGTCTGGTGCTCAATCCTCACTGAGATGCTGCTTCAAATCTTCCAACAATTTATTCTATCTGAGAGTAACTATACCATAGGCAACAGGATTTGCACAATCAGCACTTTCTGCAACTGGTTCTCTTTTATGCAATATGCTCTATGCCATTGATTATAGCCAGCCCAACACACCAAAAAAATTTTCCTTTGATTTTGAGAATAATATCCTTCTTGCCTTTGCACCACTGCTATCCTTATCCCTTGGTCTTACCAAAGATAAAAGGTACTGAGTGCTTTAGAAAAGCTTAGACAAATGGTAAAATGCGTGGTCTGGCTCAGTTCATGTGTTTTCTCATGAATTCTCACAAGCGACAACAACAATAAATCCTGAAAAGCGAGTCTACCATTCCTGGTGAGTGGGCCAACATGCTAGCAAGCAGCATGCATGCCATATGTATTCATTGTTGGTGCCACCCACAAGGCATGAAATTGTTGTACAGGCAGGAAATAGTCAATAACCAGGAAAAAATTCCTTAGGTTTTCATGTTTTTACATACCAGCCATCTCCCACCAAGGCAGGGTGACCCAAAAAAGAAATACTTTCACCATCACTCACACTATCACTGTCTTGCCAAAAGCACACCAATACCACAGTTCAGATGCCCCTCCAAACTACAAATACGTATCCCCACCCCTCATTCAGAGTGCAAGCACTATACTTCCTACACCCAGGACTCAACTCTTGCTACTAGTTTCCCTGAATCCCTTCATAAATGTTACCTTGTTCTCACATTAACAGTAAGTCAAGTCATAAAACCCATTTGCCTCCACTCACTCCTATCTAACATGTTCATACACTTGCTGGATGTCCAAGCCCCTTGCATACAAAACTACCTTTACCCCCTCCTTCCACCTTTTCTAAAGTGACCCCTACCCAGCCTTTCATCCACTACAGATTTATACACCCTCCAAGTCATCCTATTTTGTTCCAGTTTTTCTAAATCTCCAAAACACCTCAACAATCCCTCCTCAGCCCTCTGGATAATACTTTTAGTAACTCCGCACCTCCTCCTAATCTCCAAACTACAAATGCTCTGCATAATGTTTACACCACACATTGCCCTCAGGCATGACATCACTGCCTCCAGCCTCCTCCTTGCTGCAACATTCACACCCATGATTCTCACCCATATAAGAGTGTTGGTACCACTTTTACATATAGTATTTGAAATTATGTTCTGCAAACGTTTGTTAAGTAGGGTCGACTGTACCTAGAAGGTCCCTCAATGGAGGTGCCTAGATGCAGGCTCTTGATCCAAGGAACTTGACTTATTCTTCTTTTCATTGGATCAAACATGAATGCCTCCCATTTCCCAGGTGCTTTAGGACTCCTATGACTTTAGCATTTCCTCCTCATTAAAATAAAATAAATGTACCCAGAGGAAACTATTAATTAAGAGAAGTGTGTCTACTTCAACCACTGAAAACAAATTATAAACTCATTATATAAGAAACACTATGTACATAACTCTATTGAAATAAATAAGAATTATATAATTCTTTATCAAAATTGTTTAGTTTTTTACTTGCCTTTTTAATAGCACTCTCTTGAAGGGTGAGGAGAGCTGAGCTGGCCTGGACCACTGAATCCTCTTGTCTTCGCTTTATACCTGTTACTGGCAGGTTGTCAGGAATCTGATGGACAGAGATAGTTCCTCCATCTGAAGTTCGTAGATGAATGCCCTCTGGAGTTCTCAGCTGAATCTCCAATTTTCCTTCAATATCCTCCTGTTTATTAAGTTTGTGTAAATAAAAAGAAGAAAAAAATGACCATTCTGGTTTTACATTAATTGTAGTGCCAAAAAAGGAACACTAGCAAAATTTCTAGCTTGAGTATATTAATAACAGAACATAGTGTAAAAAATTAAAGTTCACATAATATATTTTTGCCTCAAGAGACCACAAAGAAAGATATTCAAGTTTGCATAAAATATTCTTGTCTTAAATAGTACAATGAAAGATATTCATTTTTGCTACATATATCCCTGCTTTACCACAATTACAAGCAAATAGACAGTGAGTTTCCCCCATCAAGTATTTACCATAGAATTTGATAATATTAATGCACCACTTGAAACACCTGCAGAAGAATTTCACATGCTCACCTGGCTGTCCTTGAAGTGAGGCACTTCCTTGCCACTTGAAGGAACAGTACAGTGGTACCTCGACTTACGATATTAATCCGTCAGAGAGGGCATATTTTAAGGCGAAACAATCGTTACACGAATCAATTTTCCCCATAAGAAATAATAGAAATAAATTTAATCCGTCCAAGACTTCCAAAAGTAGTTAAATAAAATATTTTTTAGAACTTTTTGACATTAAATAATACAGAATTTAATGAATAATACCTAAATACACATGTAAATATTGTACAATAACATGTCACTTACATTTATTGAAGAGTTGTTGATGTGTGGAGGACGGGAGGAGGGGAGAAGGTGGAGTACAGTGAACCCCCGGTGTTCGACGGCGTCAGAGCTCGGCCAAATCGGTGTTCGACAAGTTTTTTTACAATATTTTTGACTCGGTATTAGGCGGCCACTCGGAGTTCGGCGAGTCGGCGAGTCGGCTATTCGTCCCGAACGCGTACGTGTGTGGCCGTGGCCAAGCTGAGCGCCCAGGCACTCAGTGTGTTATTGTTTACAAGTGAGCAAACACTACCCACGCACCACCCACGCATTCATACCAATATATTGTCATTATTCCAGTGTTTTTAGTGCTTGCAACTGCTAAATAAGCCACCATGGGCCCCAAGAAAGCTCCTAGTGCCAAGCCTGTGGTAAAGAATATGCAGGGAGTGAAGCATTCATGCAGGGAGTGTAGCAGGGATGCAGGGAGTGTAGCAGGGATGCAGGGAGTGTAGCAGGGATGCAGGGAGTGTAGCAGGGATGCAGGAGTTGCAGGATGCAGGGAGTGTAGCAGGGATGCAGGGAGTGTAGCAGGATGCAGGGAGTGTAGCAGGGATGCAGGGAGTGTAGCAGATGCAGGGAGTGTAGCAAGGATGCAGGGAGTGTAGCAAGGATGCAGGGAGTGTAGCAAGGATGCAGGGAGTGTAGCAAGGATGCAGGGAGTGTAGCAAGGATGCAGGGAGTGTAGCAAGGATGCAGGGAGTGTAGCAAGGATGCAGGGAGTGTAGCAGGATGCAGGGAGTGTAGCAAGGATGCAGGGAGTGTAGCAAGGATGCAGGGAGTGTAGCAAGGATGCAGGGAGTGTAGTAGGCATGCAGGGAGTGTAGTAGGCATGCAGGTAGTGTAGTAGGCATGCAGGGAGTGTGTAGGCATGCAGGGAGTGTAGTAGGCATGCAGGGAGTGTAGTAGGCATGCAGGGAGTGTAGCATTCATGCAGGAGTGTAGCATTCATGCAGGGAGTGTAGCATTCATGCAGGGAGTGTAGCATCCATGCAGGGAGTGTAGTAGGCATGCAGGGAGTGTAGCATTCATGCAGGGAGTGTAGCATTCAAAGAAAAGGCCAGTAACCCCAGAAAGAACTTGGTACCTGCAGTGTTAATGGAAGGATTCCCCTTCCAAACACTAGCAGGTACCACCTTCTTCCCTCCTCCCGTCCTCCACACATCAACAACTCTTCAATAAATGTAAGTGACATGTTATTGTACTATTTATTTCTTATTTTTTTATAAAATTGTGTTTATTTTAATGTCAAAAAGTCCTAAAAATATTTTATTTTAATACTTTTGGATAGCTGGGACGGATTAATTTTATTTCCATTATTTCTTATGGGGAAAATAGAATCGGAGTTCGACCAAACCGGTGGTCGACGGGCCCTCTGTGACGGATTGCCGACAAGAACCGGGGGCTCACTGTAGTATGCTAGTGTTTGGAAGGGAATCCTTCCATTAACACTGCAGGTACCAAGTTCTTTTCTGGGGTTACTGGCCTTTTCTTTGAATGCTACACTCCTGCATGAATGCTACACTCCCTGCATGAATGCTACACTCCCTGCATGAATGCTACACTCCCTGCATGAATGCTACACTCCCTGCATGAATGCTACACTCCCTGCATGAATGCTACACTCCCTGCATGAATGCTACACTCCCTGCATGAATGCTACACTCCCTGCATGAATGCTACACTCCCTGCATGCCTACTACACTCCCTGCATGCCTACTACACTCCCTGCATGCCTACTACACTCCCTGCATGCCTACTACACTCCCTGCATGCCTACTACACTCCCTGCATGCCTACTACACTCCCTGCATCCCTGCTACACTCCCTGCATCCTTGCTACACTCCCTGCATCCTTGCTACACTCCCTGCATCCTTGCTACACTCCCTGCATCCTTGCTACACTCCCTGCATCCTTGCTACACTCCCTGCATCCCTGCTACACTCCCTGCATCCCTGCTACACTCCCTGCATCCTTGCTACACTCCCTGCATCCCTGCTACACTCCCTGCATCCCTGCTACACTCCCTGCATCCCTGCTACACTCTCTGCATCTTTGCTACATTCCCTGCATGCCTGCTACACTCCCTGCATGCCTGCTACACTCACTGCATGCCTGCTACACTCCCTGCATGCCTGCTACACTCCCTGCATGAATGCTTCACTCCCTGCACATTCTTTACCACAGGCTTGGCACTAGGAGCTTTCTTGGGGCCCATGGTGGCTTATTTAGCAGTTGCAAGCACTAAAAACAGTGGAATAATGACAATATACTGGTATGAATGCGTGGGTGTGGGTGGGTGGTCGCTCTCACTTGTAAACAATAGCACACTGACGCTCCCTGGAGTGCGCGCTCAGCTGGGCGCCAAGCGGACACGTCCGGTATGAATGTCGTTACACGAAGCAAACATCGTAAATCGCAATCAAATTTTTTACGTTATAAATATCGGTACTCGAAAATAACGTAAGATGATAGCATCGTAACACAGGGTATGACTGTATTAAGAAACTAAATAATTGGATGGCAAGGATAAATGGTATGTGGGAAAAAAATAAAGTAAAAGAAAATGAAGAGAAAGAAAGGCACAAGAAAAAAAAAAAAAGAAAAATAAAGAAAGTTAAACAAAGTTGAGAGATTGGACAGACATTCCCTTTTCTTTTTCCATGGGTAAACAAAACCAACTGATGTACTATATTTTATTTTTTTTAAACACGTCAGCCATTTCCCACTGAGGCAGGGTGACCCAAAAAGAAAGAAAAACCCAAAAAGAAAGAATAAAAACTTTCATCATCATTCAACACTTTCACCATCATTCATACATTTATGAAGGGATTCAGGAAAACTGGCAGGCTGGACTTGAGTCCTGGAGATGGGAAGTACAGTGTCTGCACTCTGAAGGTGGGGTGTTAATGTTGCAGTGTTATAACTGTAGTGTCAGTGCGCCTCTGGCAAGAATGCGATGGAGTGAATGATGATGAAAGTTTTTCTTTTTTGGGCCACCCTACCTTGGTGGGAGACGGCCGATGTATTAATAAACAAAACATCATACATAATCACCGTCTTTGCAGAGGCACTCAGATACGTACGACAGTTTAGATGTCACTCCAAACAGCCAATATCCCAAACCCCTCCTTTAAAGTTCATGAATTGTACTTCCCACCTCCAGGACTCAAGTCCGGCTAACCGGTTTCCCTGAATCTCTTCACAAAATATTACCCTGCTCACACTCTAACAGCTCATCAAGTCCCAAAAACCATTCGTTTCCATTCACTTCTATCTAACATGCTCACGCATGCTTGCTGGAAGTTCAAGCCCCTCATCCACAAAACCTCCCTTAGCCCCTCCCTCCAACATTTCCTAGGACGACCCCTACCCCACCTTCCTTCCCCTACAGATTTATAAGCTCTCCAAGTCATTCAACTTTGTTCCATTCTCTCTAAATGACCAAACCACCTCAACAACCCCTCTTCAGCCCTCTGACTAATACTTTTAGTAACTCCACACCTCCTCCTAATTTCCACATTACGAATTCTCTGCATAATATTTACACCACACATTGCCCTTAGATTCATCTCCACTGCCTCCAACCTCCTCCTTGTTCCAGCCTTTACAACCCATGCTTCACACCCATTTAAGAGTGTTGGTACCACTATACTCTTGTACATTCTCTTCTTTGCCTCCATGGATAATGTACTTTGTCTCCACAGATATCTCAATGCACCACTCACCTTTTTTCCTTCATCAATTCTATGGTTAACCTCAGCCTTCATAAACCCATCTGCTGACACGTCAACTCCCAAATATCTGAAAACATTCATTTCTTCCATACTCCCTCCCTCCAATGTGATATCTAATTTTTCTTTAACTAAATCATTTGATACCCTCATCACCTTACTCTTATCTATGTTCACTTTCAACTTTCTACCTTTACACACCCTTCCAAACTCCTTCACTAACCTTTGCAACTTTTCTTTAGAATCTCCCAAAAGCACAGTATCCATCAGCAAAAAGTAACTGTGCCAAATCCCATTTTGTGTTTGATTCCCCATAATTTAATCTCACCCCTCTCTCAAACACCCTAGCATTTACTTCTTTTACAACCCCATGTATAAATATGTTAAACAACCATGGTGACATTACACATTCCTGTCTAAGACCTACTTTTACTAGGTAGTAATCTTCCTCTCTCCTACACACCATAACCTGAGCCTCACTATCCTCATAAAAACTCTTTACAGCATTTAGTAACTTACCACCTATTCCATACACTTGCAACAACTGCCACATTGCTTCCCTATCCACCCTATCATATGCCTTTTCTAAATACAAAAATGCAATGAAAACTTCCCTACCTTTATCTAAATACTGTTCACATATATGCTTCAATGTAAACACTTGATCTACACATCCCTTACCCATTCTAAAGCCTCCTTGTTCATCTACAATCCTGCTCTCTGTCTTACCTCTAATTCTTTCAATAACAACCCTACCATACACTTTACCTGGTATACTCAGTAAACTTATTCCCCTATAATTTTTACAATCTCTTTTATCCCCTTCCCTTTATATAAAGGAATTATACACGCTCTCTGCCAATCCCTAAGTACCTTCCCCTCTTTCAAATCAAATCCTCATTCACAAACTCTCCCTTTCCTAATATTGCCAGAGTAACTTTAACCACCACTACAGCCAACACCTCACCCACTATTTCAATGACTACTACAGTAATACATGGTAAGAGAACATTATTTGTTAAACCTAGTAAACCTTTATTTAAAGCCAATATTTTGTCTTTAAATGTCATATGCAATACAACATCATATACCTGACAACATCACAAGTCCATCATTCATTACCTGATTACACCCACATTTACAAATCATGATATTATGACATGTCTCATATATTATGTACTGACTTGATTAAAGCCCCTGTCTTGAAGATTTATTTGTAAATTGTGTCCCTTTACCATATTTGTCAGCAATCCTGCTATCACAATACAACTACAGTAAGTAACTAATGAGTGGTTAATAATACAATTATTAATATCAAGTATACACATACTAAACTTAGTCAGGGCCTACCTGAGTAGCTAGATTATTTGATTACTTGAGTCACAGTCATAGCCTACCTGAGTAACTAGATTATCTGATGGGGAGATTGGAATACCCTCCAGTATTGATGTAGAGTCCTCCTGCAACACTTCCACCTCCACCTGACATTGAGAATCACCAGAGTCATTCAGTATAAGGAAGGACGCTCTCCCACAGTACTGAGGCCGGCACTGCTCCCTCCTATGCTAACACTGTTTTCATCACCACCTGTCAGACTTGCAGAATGACCAAGATCACTGCCAAAGAAACAGTAAAATTAATGTAAAATTTCATTAAGTATTTTTATGCCTATATAAGTAAATGAATTTTATTTGAGCACACTTGAATGAAATTTGTTTAGAAATAAATTTACTGTAATACAAGACATTTCAAGTTAATTAATGAATGATGCAGAAGTATTATATTCATCACCAAGAGTAGAGTTGAATTTAAAAATTATTCTCTTAGTAGTTTTCTCCTGATGTACACAGAACCTTAATAAAAGTAAAAAGTAAGGTCATGTTTCATAATGTAGTGAACAGAGATTTGCAATGAATATGACAGAAAATTGTAATAACACGATTGCGAAGAAATCACAGAACGTGAGGAGCCTCTGAGATTTAGAATCTGCCTGCCATGAGTTCAAGCCCCACCTGTTCTCTGAGTTGCAATCAATATTTTCCATTAACTGCCAAATCTATGATTCTGTGCCAATAACTGGCCAGCTGCCAACTAAATATTTACAAAAGAGGCACTAATGCATAATGTCTACTCTGCTGTTTATTCAATTAATATATAAATTAGTATAAAAGATCCTTTAGATCCAGTCACCATCATTCTTGAATGTAAATCTATTTATGTTACTAGATCTTCAATAACTAATGGCTTATTCTTGATGCAAATAAATTTCCAAAATGAGTTAAAGATGGGACAGAGATATTAAAAAGTGTTAATAAATTTAGAAAGAGTAGGAGATGGGTAGATCAAGTGTTTACATTGAAGCATATAAGTGAACAATATTTAGATAAAGGTAGGGAAGTTTTCATTGCATTTAAGGATTTAGAAAAGGCTTATGATAGGGTGGATAGGGGAGCAATATGGCAGATGTTGCAAGTGTATGGAATAGGTAGTAAGATACTAAAGGCTGTAAAGAGTTTTCATGAGGATTGTGAGGCTCAGATTAGGGTGTGTAGGAGAGAGGGAGATTACTTTCCAGTAAAAGTAGGCCTTAGACAGGGATGTGTAATGTCACCATGGTTGATTAACATATTTATAGATGGGTTTATAAAATAAGTACATGCTAGGGTGTTGGGGAGAGACATGGGGAATCAAATACAAAATGGGAGTTGACACAGTTGCTTTTTGCTGATGATACTGTGTTCTTGGGAGATTCTAAAGAGAAGTTGCAAAGGTTAGTGGACGAGTTTGGGAGGGTGTGTAACGAAAGTTTAAAGTGAATATAGATAAAAGTAAGGAGAGAAATAACGGATTTAAATTGGATAAATTTAGATTAGAAAGGACATAGGCAAGTATTTGGTTTTCGAACAGAGTTGTAGATGCGTGGAACAAATCTTCCGAGTAGGGTGGATAGAGGCTAGGACCTTCAGGTGGCTTTAAAAAGAGATTGGACAAATATATGGAGTGGAAGGCTGGGTTTGATTAGTGTGCGGAGTACAGGAGTAAATTCTTAGGTAATGGTGGTTTGATAAGGACCTGCCTTGTGATGGGCCAGTAGGCCTTCTGCAGTGTTCCTCCATTCTTATGTTCTTATGTTCTTATGATGAGGGTATCAAACGAGTTAAGTAAATAAAAACTGGATATCACATTGGAGGGAGGGAGTATGGAAGAAGTGAATGTAGTCAGATATTTGGGAGTAGATTTGTCAGCAGATGAGTTTATGAAGGACGAGGTTAACCACAGAATTTATGAAGGAAAAAAGGTGAGTAGTGCACTGAGGTATTTGTGGAGACAAAACACACTATCCATGGAGGCAAAGAAGGGAGCATATAAGTGTATATTGGTACCAACACTCATATGGGTGTGAAGCATGGGTTGCGTATGCTGCAGAGAGGAGGCGGCTGGAGGCAGTGGAGATGTCGTGTCTAAGGGCAATGTGTGGTGTAAATATTATGCAGAGAATTCCTAGTGTGGAAATTGTGTGTGGAGTTACTAAAAGTATTATTCAGAGGGCTGAAGAGGGGTTGTTGAAGTGGTTTGGTCATTTAGAAAGGATGGAGCAAAATAGGATGATTTGGAGAGTGTATAAATTTGTAGTGGAGGGGAGAATGGGTAGGGGTCATCCTAGAAAAGGATGGAGGGAGGGGTAAAAGAGGTTTTGTGTGCAAGGGGCTTGGACATGCAGCAGGCATATGTGAGCATGTTAGATAGGAGTGAATGGAGATGAATGTTTTTTGGACCTGATGAGCTGTTGGAGTGTGAACAGGGTAATATTTTGTGAAAGGGTTCAGGGAAACCAGTTAGCCGGACTTAAGTCCTGGAGGTGGGAAGTACAATGCCTGCACTTTAAAGGAGGGGTTTGGTATATTGGCTGTTTGGAGTGACATCAACTGTTATATCAGGGTGCCTCTGCAAAGACAGTGATTATGTGTAAATGATGTTGAAAATATGTTGAATGATGGTGAACGTCTTTTTTTCTTATTTGGGACACCCTGCCTCAGTGGGAGACAGCCAACATGTTAAAAAAAAATTAACTTCCTCAAATTCAAATTCAAATTTTTATTTCTTTGCAAAGTTTACAATGTGTTACTGACATGTTATAAGGAGTCTATTTCCATGCATACTTTACAATGTGTAATTACAATATTGATTTGCAAGTGCAAAGAAAGCCACCATCATGCCGAGACATTTCAGGTAGACTAAACCTAATGCTTTACAGACTACTTAATACTAAACATATACAGTGGTACCTTGACTTATGAGTTTAATTCATTCCGTGACCCAGACCGTAACTCAATTTGCTCGTATATCAAATCAATTTTTCCTCATTGAAATTAATTGAAATGCCATTAATCTGTTCCAGCCCCCAAAAAACCACCCCATTTTTTTTGTTATGGGTTTTTAAATAAGAAAAATGTATTCATAAATAAGAAATGATTTTTGTCGTTTTGCCAGGTCCCAGCAATGCTTTAGAAATGCTGGAGAATACATGAAACTCCTTGAAGCACGGTATAAGATGAGTGTCACTCCACTGGCAGTGGAGTGACACTCGTGGAGTGACATTTGATGATCGTGCACTGCCTTGGCTTTATTTTTCACTGTTACACAAACATGTCTGTCTATCTGTTTCTATCTTGTCTATTTGTCTGTCTGTCTGTCTAGCTCTATGTTTATCTCTGTCTCTGCTTATCTGTCTTTCTATCTGCCTGTGTTTCTGTCTTCCTGTCTCTCTACTTGTCTCTGTCTCAGAGAGAGAGCCATTCATGAAACAACAGGTATTACACAATGCAGTCGGTCACGTCTGATTCCTGAACAAGTGAAAATGTGTATTACTTGCCAGTCATGTTTATTATGCCTTATATCTACAAGCATAGTATAGAACTTTGTCTGGATTTTTTGGGTTATCCTAGGTAATTTACACTATGTATAACTGTATTATGTGTACCTGTGAGATAGAGACAGAGATAGACAGAGACAGATAGACAGATATATATACAGACAGACAAAAGGAGATAGAGACAGCCAAGCAAATCAGCCAGCTGGCCAGCCAGCCGGCCACCCAACCAGCCGGCCTGCCAAACATGTATTACACATGTTCCAGAATTGCTTCTCTTTACTTAGGGCATACGTTATAGAAGATTCTGGCAGGATGACACTATCAGTGGTATCAAAATTGAAAGGATGTTACACACTGGTTATTATCAAGGTTTTTGATATTTCCTCTCTCCTGTGAGTGGCGGCATATCTGAAGCTCGCTCGTAACTCAGATTTTGGTTCGCAACTCGAAGCAAAAAATCGACCGAGTGACGGCTCGTAACTCGGAAAACTCATAAGTTGGGGCACTCGTAAGTCAAGGTACCACTCTATATCATAGATGGTTCGAACTGAATATTTATTTTTTATATATCAACAGAGGTAGTTACAGTAGTATTATATTTTAGCACATTATATGTAATGAGATTGAGACAATTTTAGATTTGAAATAATTCATAAAATTTGGCAAATTTTGGGTTGATGGTGGCGATTGTATATAGTGTTTGTGTTGTTAGTTTTTGAAGGTGAGGTGAGTTCTAAGTAGAGCCTTGAATTGGTGAGCAGGCAGGGGCCCTTTTGTATTTTCAGGCAATGAATTCCAGATCTTCGGGCCCTTTATATGCATTGCATTTTTTCATAGGGAGAGATGGACACAAGGGATATCAGAGAGTGTTTTGTGTCTTGTGTTATGCAAGTGTAGTTCTCAAGAAAGAGTCTGAGGGGAGAGTTTATATTGGTGAATACAGTGGACCCCCGGTGTTTGTGATGCTCCAAACTCGCCCTTTTATGTAAGTGTATTTTTGTAAATGCTTTTGTAAGTGTATATTGGGGGTCTAAAAGGACTAGTCTACTTTACATTATTCCTTATGGGAATAAATTTGTTTGGTAATGGTAAATGAACAGAATTCTGGAACGAAAAGATCACGAAAACCGGGGGTCCACTGTAATGTTCTATGTATGTAATAGGCACAGTAATATAAGTGGATATTTTGTATGTTAAGCAGGTTCAAGCTCTTAAATAGCTGTGGGGTGTGTTGCCGCATAGGGAACTGTTTTGTTTTTAAAGTGACCACCCGGCCGCCTTCTCCGTCCTGTACTGTTATTGAGGGGGTTTGGCTAATTGATATGTGAAGAGGTGTGTTTGGACTGTATATAGTTTATTATAAGTAAATAAATTTATATTTTCTTACCTAGGAATTTTTGGTGTTACCCTTCTGCTACCCTAACCCAGTGAAGCACTAAACCACAATGGTAATATCAGCTTTGTTTATGGGGATAGACCTGGGAGGCCTAGTTTTACAGGTGTTTTGTTTAACTTTTACCCTTTGCCCTTAGACAAGGCATTAGGCCTCAGGTAAACCCCAATTTCTGCGTAACAAAAGGGGGTAAGGCAGCTGGGATTGATGGGATAAAGATAGAAATGTTAAAAGCAGGTGGGGATATAGTTTTGGAGTGGTTGGTGCTATTATTTAATACATGTATGGAAGAGGGTAAGGTACCTAGGGATTGGCAGAGAGCGTGTATTGTTCCTTTGTATAAAGGCAAAGGGGACAAAAGAAAGTGCAAAAATTATAGGGGGAATAAGTCTGTTGAGTGTACCTGGTAAAGTGTAGGTAGAGTTATTATTGAAAGAATTAAGAGTAAGACAGAGAGCAGGATAGCAAATGAACAAGGGGGCTTTAGGAAAGGAAGGGTGTGTGTAGACCAAGTGTTTACAGTGAAACATATAGGTGAACAGTATTTGGATAAGGGTAAAGAGGTTTTTGTGGCATTTATGGATTTGGAAAAGGCGTATGATAGGGTGGACAGGGGGGCAATGTGGCAGATGTTTCAGGTGTATGGAATAGGAGGTAGGTTACTGAAAGCAGTGAAGAGTTTTTATGAGGATAGTGAGGCTCAGGTTAGTGTGTGTAGGAGGGAGGGGGACTACTTCCCAGTAAAAGTGGGCCTTAGACAAGGATGTGTGATGTCACCGTGGTTGTTCAATATATTTATAGATGGGGTTGTAAGAGAAGTGAATGCGAGGGTCTTGGCAAGAGGTGTGGGGTTAAAAGATAAAGAATCAAATTCAAAGTGGGAGTTGTCACAGTTGCTTTTTGCTGATGACACTGTGCTTTTGGGAGATTCTGAAGAGAAGTTGCAGAGGTTGGTGGATGAATTTGGTAGGGTGTGTAAAAGAAGAAAATTGAAAGTGAATATAGGAAAGAGTAAGGTGATGAGGATAACAAAAAGATTAGGTGACGAAAGATTGGATATCAGATTGGAGGGAGAGAGTATGGAGGAGGTGAATGTATTCAGATATTTGGGAGTGGACATGTCAGCAGATGGGTCTATGAAGGATGAGGTGAATCATAGAATTGATGAGGGAAAAGGGTGAGTGGAGCACTTCGGAGTCTGTGGAGACAAAGACTTTGTCCATGGAAGTAAAGAGGGGAATGTATGAGAATATAGTTATACCAACACTCTTATATGGGTGTGAAGCATGGGTGATAAATGTTGCAATGAGGAGAAGGCTGGAGGCAGTGGAGATGTCATGTCTGAGGTCAATGTGTGGTGTGAATATAATGCAGAGAATTCGGAGTTTGGAAATTAGGAGGAGGTGCGGGATTACCAAAAATATTATCCAGAGAGCTGAGGGGTTGTTGAGGTGGTTCGGACATGTAGAGAGAATGGAACGAGACAGAATGACTTCGAGAGTGTATAAATCTGTAGTGGAGGGAAGACGGGGTAGGGGTCGGCCTAGGAAAGGTTGGAGGGAGGGGGTAAGGTTGTTTTGTGTGCAAGGGGCTTGGACTTCCAGCAAGCATGTGTGAGCGTATTTGATAGGAGTGAATGGAGACAAATGGTTTTTAATACTTGACGTGCTGTTGGAGTGTGAGCAAAGTAACATTTATGAAGGGATTCAGGGAAACCGGCAGGCCGGACTTGAGTCCTGGAGATGGGAAGTACAGTGTTTGCACTCTGAAGGAGGGGTGTTAATGTTGCAGTTTTATAACTGTAGTGTAAAGCACCCCTCTGGCAAGACAGTGATGGAGTGAATGATGATTAAAGTTTTTCTTTTTCGGGCCACCCTGCCTTGGTGGGAATCGGCCGATGTGTTAATAAAAAAAAAAAAAAGCCTGCTGAGTATACCTGGTAAGTTGTATGGTAGAGTTATTATTGAAAGAATTTAGGGTAACGTGAATAGGATTGCAGATGAACAAAGAGGCTTTAGGAAGGACAGAGGATGTACAGACCAAGTGTTTACATTAAAGCAAAGGAGTGAGCAGTAAAGAAGTGTTCATTGCATTTCTGGATTAGAAAAAGCATATGATACAATGGATAGGAGAGCAATGTGATAAATGTTGCCAAGTGTATGGAATAGGTGGTAGGTTACTGGAAGCAGTTAAGAGTTTTTACAAGAACAGTGAGGCTCAAGTCAGGGTATGTAGGAGAGAGGGAGATTATTTCCCAGTAAAAGTAGGTCTTAGACAGGAATGCATGATGTCACCATGGTTGTTCAATATATTTATAGATGGGGTTGTAAGAGAAGTTAATGCAGGGGTGTTGGGAAAAGGAATGGGATTGAAAATATTGAAGGAATTTGAACAGGCTTCAGGTATGTTATAAAATGGTCCATTCTAAGACCTTTTTACTCTAGTAACTTTTGCCGTACCTTATTTTTTTTTTTTTATGAATTTTTGAAAGCAAGTCCAAACAGTCCTATTTGGTAGTTACAATATAAACTGAGTGCAAGGAGAGCCACTGACATGCCATGGCATTAGGGGCAGCTTAATCTAGTAACTTATAGACTATGTACATAATATTAGAGAAATTTATTGAGTTTATTCTAATTAAAATTTGTTTTCAAATTACAATATGATGATATTATACTGTTAAAATTATTATATGATGATATTAGATTGTAACAAGTGTTTAGGAGAATGGTAATATGAAATTGAGATTATCTTAACCGTTTCGGGGTTATGGTCATACAAGTACGTTTTACGCACTGTGGTTATTGACGTACTAGTACACCTAAATTCTAGCGCCCTCAAATCAAGCAGAAACAGGCTGTTAGGCCTAGATGTGATAGAATGGGCCTGTGCAGTCAGTGTGCACAGTATAAAAAAAATTCCTGCACCACACAGTGCATAATGAGGGAAAAAAAATCTGACCATGTTTTTGGTTTAAAACAGCGATTTTGCAGTCTATTTTCGTATGGTATTTATGCTTGTATTCTCGTTTTCTTAGTCTCATTTTAAAGAATAGAAGATATATTACAGAAATAGAGATAATTGTGACTGGTTTCACGATGACAAGTACCTTGAAACTGAGCGCAAAGTAGCGAAAATGTTCGATTTTGGCCAATGTTCAGGAGTAAACAAATCACACCATGCGTCCAATACACATCAACTTGAGAGTCTAAAATTCTTGCACAAGTGTGCTGATATCATTTATACCATTTTTACAGTGATGCAGTTGTATACATAACAGTAAATCTTCTATTTTTTGTGAGAATAAAAATTCAAAATGGAAAGCAAAAGTAATGTAAGAGGGGCCTGGAGACGTGACTAATGAACAGAGAAGATGTTATTTTAGTACCAGGAATGTCTTCCTTGTTTATTATGGACCCTATTTTGAAATTGGCATCGTTTGAAATTTGTGTGAAATTGGCCAAATTGCCATTTTCTGACCACTATTTTGGGTAATTAAATTTGGTAAATAGGCAGTTTCTTGTACTCAATCGATAGAAGAAATGGAGTTCTAGCGAAATAGCTATAATTTTAGTAGACTGATACATTGGAATGTGCCAAAAATAGGGCTCAAAGTGGGCGAAATCGCCGATGCGTAAGTGTCACGGCTACCGCTAACTTCGTGAAAGTATAATTCCGTTAGTTTTTGATCAAATTTCATAATTTTTGTGGCGTTATGATCGGAAAAAGATTCTCTATCATTCCATAAAATTTTTTTTTTTTTAAATTGTGGACCCCCAAAGGGTTAAGGAAAATAACATTGTGCATTTTTGACAGTAACTTATAGTATGAGTAAAAATTGAAATTATCTTATAGGAAAGTAATACTGAGCACTTTTGAAAGTAGTTTATAGTATGATTATTTAGTTTTGGGTGAGTGGGTGGTTTTTGAGTAGAGCTTTAAATTGATTTTCAGACAAGGTTATCTTAATATTTACTGGTAATGAATTCCAGATTCTGGGGCCCTTTATGTGCATAGAATTTTTACATAGGTTGATATGAACTTGGGGTATATCAAAAAGTGATCTGTGTCTTGTGTTGTGGTCATGGGTGAACAATTGAGAAACATAATCCCCCAGGTCTAGAACTATACTGCTTCACATCTCAACTCCTCACTCCACTTGGGAGAGTGTTAGGGTTATCTGATTTGTTACTTGAGGATGACAAAGAGTTGCTCTGTTGGTTTGCAACAATCTCAACAATTTACTATTCAATGAATTGGCTCTGCAAAAGTTCAAAATAGGCCTAAAAAGTACACCATTATGGGTAGAAGAACGCTAAAGGATTAAGAATTGAACTGATGCAGAAAAATTATTTAGCTAATCTTTAGAAGGAAAAAATTATTAGAAATATGGTAGCTCAAATAAAGAAAGAAGGTAAGTAATATGATTAGAAACAAATTTTAAAAGAAAACCAAAAATTAAAGAAAAGATCACTAAAGAATGTACATTGTTCCTTTCCTTCACCACTTGCAAACTGTAAGAGCTAGTTATAAATAAAATAGTTACCATTGAAACATAAGGCAGAAATAAAATCAGTGAGCAAAAACAAACCAAAAATAAAAGTAAACAAAACTGTATATATGTGCTTAAACATTTTATTAATTTCAAATTTTCATGTAAGTGAATCTGTACAATATTTCAAGTTGTAATATGTCAACATACTTCTGAATCATATGGATATAGTAAGAAAATTCCTGAGAGAGTTGATGATCACTTGCAAAAGCCACCACACAAGCATAAAGATGAACACATTTACGGAAGGTAACATCCCGAGCTGCCGGCTGAATCTTGAAAGCTCGACATCCACAGTAATATTTATATTCAGTCTCCTCTTTATTGCGAACCTGATGACGAAAATAGTGGTTACAAACACATCCTGTATTCTTGCTGTATTTTTTACTACAGTAAATTTTTTGCAACAAACATGAGCCAAGAAAAAACACTTAGTAAATAAATGCCAAGAGTAGAATTCAACTAACATAGATGTGCAGTAATGTACTGTGTGTGAATTCATGAGTGTGTCCTAGTACATTTACGTACACTCAAATTGTAGCGGAAAAATAGCAGAAATGTTCAATTCTTGCCGATGTTCAAGAGTAAACAAATGTCGTCACGAGTCTAATACGCATCAGCTGGTGGGTCTAATATACGTTCACGAATGTGCTGATATTATTTATACAATTATTACAACATTGCATAACAGTAAATCTTCTATTTTTTGGTGTGAATAAAAATTCATTATGTGAATAAATAATCAAAATGGAATTAATTTGTAAAGCCTGAAAACATAACTAATGAACAGAGGAAATGTTAGTTTAGTGCCAGGAATGCCTGCATTGTTCATTCAGGACCCAATTTTGAAATTGGAATATTTTGAACTGTGTTAAATTGGCCAAATTACCAATTTCCGATCACTTTATTGGGTACTTGAAACAGTTGACTGGGCGATTTCTTGTGCTCAATCGATAAAATAGAAGTAATACTAGCGAAATTGCTAAGAATTTGGTCGACTGGAATAATGTAATTGGCCTAAAATGGGAGTCAAAGTCGGCAAAATCGGCGATACGTAAATATCGCTGACGCATCAAAATGCGCGAGCGTAATTTCGTCAATTTTCCATCAAATTTCGTACTTTTTGCTTTATTACCTTCAGAAAAAGATTCTCTACCATTTCATAAGAAAAATTAACAAAAAACCTGCAATTTTCACTGTGTTTAGCAACAAAAATTATAAACTATATATTGGTACCTGCTACCTGCAATATAAATTTTAATTGAGATTTACTTTAAAACAATACTGAAATAAGCAGACTTATTATTTTAACAAATCATTATATAATATGACTCTACTAACTTAGAATTTTTGTTCAAAATTTTATAAATACCAATTTCCCAGCCTTCTCAATTTCTGAGTAAACTTCAGCAGGTGTGCATGAGTTTGTTACACAGCAGTGGAGGCAAATAGTTTTAGGGACTCAAGGCGTTGGAGTGATCAAGACAACATTTTGTGAAGGGATTCAGGGAAACCACTTAGCTGGACTTGAGTCCTGGAGGTGAGAAGTACATTGCCTGCACTCTAAAGGAGGGGTGGGGGGTATTTGCAGTTCGGAGGGGCATCTGAACTGTAGTGTCTGCATGCTTCTGCAAGGCAGTGATGGAATGAATGATGGTTAAAGTGTTTCTTTTTCAGGTCACCCTACCTCGGTGGGAGATGGCTGATGTGTTGAAAATATATTTCTTTTTTCAACACATAGGCCATCTCCCACTGAGGCAGGGTGACCCAAGAAAGAAACACTTTCCATCATTCAACACTTTCACCATCATTCACATATAACCACTGTCTTTGCAGAGGCACCCAGATACAACAGTTTAGATGTCACTCCAAACAGCCAATATCCTAAACCCCTCCTTTAAAGTGCAGGCATTGTACTTCCCACCTCCAGGACTGAAGTCAAGCTAACCGGTTTCCCTGAATCCCTTCACAAAATATTTCCCTGCTCACACTCCAACAGTTTGTCAAGTCCCAAAAACCATTCATCTCCATTCACTTCTGTTTAACATGCTCACACCTGCCTGCTGCATGTCCAAGCCCCTTCCCCACAAAACCTCTTCTACCCCCTTCATCCATTCTATACATATTTTTAGCTTTTTTTTTTTACTTTTAAATATGTTATTAAGCATAAACAATTACATTACTAATATATTAACACTGGAACCAAAAAGTTTTTTTTTTCAAATGTTTTATTATATGTACCATAAACAATGGTTTTGCCATTGTTTATGGTAATAAAACATTTCAATGTTTTATTATCAATAAAACATTATAATAAATCATTTCAATGTTTTATTATCAATAAAACATTATAATAAAACATTTCAATATTTTATTATGAATGCTTCCAGGAATCACTGCAACATCCTCCCCACATCCCAATCTGAGATCAATCATAACTCCAGCTCTCCAACTGTGATGGAACAAAACCTCTGAAGCTCCTATAGCTGACAAACCCACAATGTAATACTTGACAATATCCTCACTGCACTACTGAAGGCTCCCAGGTCAGGCTCACAGATTTCAATATTATATTATGCATATGACCTCTCCTGTGTGATGGAATATATCAGGAAAACATAGTTTTTGGTCCCACTGAGTAACTATCATATAGAATAGGGTAGCAACACACTCCTGATGTATCTGATTTAAAAAAAAAAATCAGAACTACAGTTTAAAGAAACACACAGGACAGTAAAGTACAATATACTTTATACTGAACCTAAGTTGAAATTATTAAGATTTACTTCTCTGCTTACATCTTCATGAGAGAGAAAACAGACCAACAATCCTACCAGTGCAAAACATTCAAGTCGTCTGTTTCACACTCATGACAGAACAGGTAGTACCTCCCTTTGTGGTTGCTGTCTATCATAGTCCTACCTATATGTCAGGCTATGGGGTACACTGTACTGTTACAGGAGAACTAAGGCTCAGGTGAGTGCTATACAATCAGACCTTCAAATTTAAGGAGGTTATGTTCCTTAGAGGTCCCATAAATCTAAAATCCACAAACATAATTTTGTTTTTTTAACTCAACAGTTGTCTCCTGCCAAGGCAAGGTGACCCAAAGAAAAAAAACATTCACCATCATTCATATAATCACTGACTTTCCAAACGTGCTAATATCACAATCAGATAATCCTCCAACTGTAACACCATATAATCCCCATGGAAATAGGTAGACTATCAGGTTCATGAGCAGCTCATGATATTGGGTTTCAGAAGCCTTCTCTCTTTAATATCACTGAGCATGCTAGATAGGAATAAATGGAGGCAAATGGTTTTTGGGACTTGATGAGCTGTTGGAGTGTTAGCAGGGTAATATTTTGTGAAGAGATTCAGGGAAACCAGTTAGCCGGACTTGAGTCCTGTAGGTAGGAAAGTACAATGCCTGCACTTTAAAGGAGAGGTTTGGGATATCTGCTGTTTGGAGTGACATCTGAACTGTCATATCTGAGAGCCTCTGTAAAGATAGTGATTATGCGTGAATGACGATGAAAGTGTTTCTTTCTTTTTTGGGTCACCCTGCCTTGGTGGGAGATGACCAGCATGATAAAAAAAAATTACTAGAATGAGATTTATGAACAGAAAAGTCACATTTTAAATTAAATCCAATGATTACCTTTTTATTTTGGGGTTAAAAGCCATGACCCACCAAAAAATGGGCACCATGAAAAAACCATGAATCAAATTTATTCATGGGCTAAGAATTGGTAAAAACATTAAGTAATCAAATTCCATGAATTAGGAACCCCTACAAATTTGGAGAGATGAGTGTAGTGTTACTAACTGCAGTAAGTCATAGAAAAACCAAGCCTTAAAGGAATAAAATTTACCTGCTGGAAACTGAAGTGTAAAAATCCTAGCGGATGTAAAGCCTCTGGTTTACATTTAACTACCATAATATTTTTTGACACTCTTTGCACTAGAGGACCTGGAGTATCAGTTGCAAGCTGCCAAATGTCCGATTTGACCGACTGTGGTATGGGCAAGGAATTGAGAACAGAATTTTTAAGCGTCAGTGATTGAGCTTCCTTGAAACACTGGGAGGCAGCACGGATGTGAGAGCACACACCTGGCTGCTGGCTCTGAAAACGAAATAGAAATACAGCTCACAAAATAGCAATAACATTATTGCAAACAAACCATGAAATGAGTGGGGTTTGAACCACTTGGCCAGCTGGTATAGGCCAGTGCATTAACCACTCAGCCAGCTGGCATAGATCAGGGTATTAACCACTCGGCCAGCTGGCTGAGTGGTTAATGCACTGACCTGTGAATTTTAGGACTCACTTGCCATGGATTCAAACCTCACCCATTCCATGGTTTGAAATAGAAATATATAATCTCTATTTAACAAAAAATTTCTTTCAATGCCACTTTGGTCACTATAACCAATGGCCAATTAATTTTACACATCACAGTAAATGTCTTTTTTATTCAATTTTTCCACAACACTTCCTAGCCACTGATAAACATAAGACTAGGAAATGTTATGTTGCAAGAAGAACAGTTTTATGAAAGATTCTCCAGTTCATTAAGACAGAAATTATAGAGTATGCCATGTTCACATAACTACATTGACACCCGATCACACAACTCAATAACTAACAAAATCATTGATCATATTCACTTGTCCAGTAGAATAAAAAATGGTAAATATTACCAGTAACAGATTAATTATTGTTATCAATACACAAGATTAAAAGTCCTGGAATCTCAAGTGATAATTTAGGTCACAAAAAGGCTATTACTTGAGTCCAAGGAAATTACAGGAGGAATCTGTAGAGTAGGGGAACTACAGAAGCCTCCCTCCCAACACAGAGCTGTTAAACAGTATGGGAAGGACACTAAGTTAAATCTAATGAAATACACTTGAACAACTGACAAACACATGCTGTAATTATTACATACTCTGCAAGAAAAAACAATTTGTGGGTACTTTTAAGCTACACTAATTGATAAAGAATAAAGTATTGCATTCCAGCTAAAAGGAGAGAGGTGTGCGAGTGGTTGGGACAGAAGCAAGCTAAGGAAGAAGCCAACACCTACATCTGCAGATAAGACTTTGCTGGCAGGATCCATAAATTAGTCTTGTGGGAATAATCACTAACAATCATTTACCCCTAATGACAAACTATGATGACTTGTAATTACTAGTAAAGTGGAATGTATGACTCTTAGCACACTGGGACTCAACTATATTTGAGCAGGAGAGTAAATGTATTTACACTTAATGTATTTACACTTCCAAGGGAAGTTGAGAAGAATCCTTCCTCCATAAGCCAAGGATGTCATAAGAGGCAACTAAAATGCCAGGAGCAAGGGGCTAGTAACCCCTTCTCCTGTATAAATTACTAAATTTAAAAATAAAAAAACTTTTCTTTTTTCTTTTTCAGGTCACCCTTCCTCAACGGGAGACGGCCAATGTGTTAAAAAATTAAGGGTTAAATAATTATTTTGTTGCAATTTTTTTCATTCTCATTTTCCTTTATATAAGCAATAGACACTTTATAAAAAGATTAAGCATACTTGAAGCAAGTGTTGTGTTATTATTCTTGTTTGTAAAGAATGCAGTCTCATAAGATTCAAATTAAGATTACATGAATATTAAGAAAAAATTAATAATAGGGCATGAAACATCTCAAATGTTCTTTAAAAACTCTCAAGGGAGGTTGACTTGATTTGATGGTGGTGAAGGGGACTTGATCCTGGGAATTAGAATAAATCTCCATTTCCTTGCATCAAACCTAATCCCTTCCCATTCCCCAGACACTGTATGACCCATACAGGTTTAGTGCTTCCCAATAAATATAATAAACATTAAAACAAAGTGGAAGGAATCTAGCCAAGAGGTAAAAACTGGAACAAAATTTCTCATAACATTAATTACAACAAACAATACAGAAAATTCCTTCTTAGTTTTATTTCACCCATTTTAATTTTATCATAAATAATTTACAAATAGAAAAACCAAAAACACTTTTGACTTGCTTTCAATTGTGTTGTTATGATTTTGAGTCAAAACCCCCTTGTTTACAAGAGTAAAACACTTAAAGTAAATGTCAATTTCCTCTGACTATTGTTTTGCAGTGAACACATATACAGTGGTACCTCGGTTAACGATATTTTTTTGTTCCAGAATGCTGTTCAAGTGCCATTACCAAACGAATTTATCCCCATAAGGAATAATGTAAAATAGACTAGTCCTTTTAGACCCCAAAAAATACACTTACAAAAGCATTTAAAAAAATAAACTTACATAAAACGGCGAGTTTGGGGACCATCGTTAACCGAGGTACCACTGTATTTATTTGTATGACAGAGATTATCCTTTTAAATCATGAATATTATTATTATTATTATAATCAAATAGAAGCGCTAAACCACAGGGGTTATACAGCGCTGCAGGTTATTGTAGGATGCAGGGAGAGTGGGTTGTAAGAGGGAGATGGACGATTAGTAGGGTATGGAGTGCAAGATGACGGTGGATAGGGCAGGGATGGAGGGTAGCAAGAAATCGAGGTAGAAGGGACAGAGGGAGGTGCTAGAGGTATAATCTTCAGAGTTTGTGTAGTAAGTCAGTTTCTGTCAAAAAGTCAATGAGAGAGTCAGGATTAAAGGAGGGTCCATCTGCAAGAAGGGAAGGTAAAGAAAGGGCCGCAGAGCGAAGACGTCGTTGGAGGTAAATTCTGCGTGCTCGTTGATAGAGTCGGCAGTCCAACAGGATATGTCGAACTGACACTGGAACCTGACAATGCTCACAGAGAGGGGCAGGAGCCTCTCCATGAGATACCTGTGAGTAAGACGAGTGTGGCCGATGCGAAGACGGAGAGAGTAGTCTCCCCAACCTCGACATTGGTGACAAGAAGAAGGCCAGAAACCTATAACCGGTTTAATAGAATGAAGTTTGTTATTCAGCAGGTCAGACCAGCGTTGTTGCCAACGGGTGCGAAGGTGGGTAGCAATGACCGCCAAATAGTCCGTGAAAGGAACACCTCTATATGAAACTGGAAGGTCAT